>MU743633.1:1877-47305 GCA_026770625.1 Nicotiana glauca | reverse complement strand
TAGTTGTAGAATTAAATCCTAAATGCAAAATGCGACATATTTTTGTATTTTTATTAATTTAAGCGAACAAACACGCACAGACAAATACAAACAATAAAAGAAAAATAATGCAAAATCCACAAAAAATCACACACAACCCAAAACTATTTTATTTTGAATTTTTGGGAGTGATTCTCATATAGGGCAAAAATCACGTGCTCACATATGCCACAAAAGAAGGGGGGATATCCCCAGCAGAAAGGGTATTTCCAGTGACAAGGATGAACGAAGAAAATGGTTCATCAGTAAACATGCAAGATCCTCAAGCAATGTCACTGTCATAGGAATGCGAGGGGTCAGGATACCAGTAGAAAACAACGGTGAAAGGCTTGTTAATAAAGATTCGTCAAGGAGGGAGGGGAAGCAAGAAAGGGAAAAACTATCCCCAGCAGGAATATCATCCCCAGCAAATAATATCATCCCCAGCAAGTTTTGATAATGAAACGCAGAGCAGGGAAAGTGGAGGAGAACCATCCCCAGCAGGAGCATCACAACCAACCACCGCGTTTTAAACTAACCGATTTTCTTTGATTTACAGCAGGAAAAGGAAATGGCATTGATGGCGGAAAGGCATGCCACAAGGAAGATTATCAAACTGGGGCAGAAAATTTTCCTTTCATTTGGAAAATTTTCTAGAAGTCAAGTATCCACTTGGGGAAGAAGAAAGATAACACCAGTTTAAGGGAAGTGGTCTTTGAAACAGTATTATCCCCAGCAGGGTTAAAAGAAAGAAAAGAACAATTTTAATGAAAGGCGTTGTACCCTCAGCGGACAGAACAAAGGGACGAAACTGGTGTTCAGAAAGAGCAAAACTCAGTGTCATCCCCAGTAGCTTCCAGAAGAATGAAGCACCGATTTTGAAGGAATAAAATCCCCCCAGCAGCGTTATCCTCAACGTTATCCCCAACTGATAACAATTTTATCCCCAGCAGTATTGAGAGAAAATAAAAGTTTTGAAGAGAGTAGTTTTGAAAAGAAAAAAAAAAGAAGAAAGGGAAGAAGAGAGATTCCTCCAGCAGTATTATCCCCAGCAGGTAAGTAATTAATTCCCCAGCAGTTTCTAGGGAAGACAACACAAGTTTTGTTTTTGAATGAAGCGGTTCTGAAGGTACTTCCAGTAGAACGAAATGGTTTACAGGGTAAAGAAAGGACAACAGTAGTAGGATGCAGATAAGGTAAGTTGATGACGACGGGAGCCCGCCCATAAAACTGAGGCGTTACCTTTTTAAGTTGTTGTTGAAGTCAGGTGCCCCCTGAAGAACGGAAAGGCGTTGTTTTAAGTTTTAGTTGAAGTTTTCAATTATTGTTGAAATCAGGTGCCCGCCTGAAGAATGGAATGGCGTTTTTTAAGTTTAATTGATGTTTTAAATTATTGTTGAAGTTAGGTGCCCGCCTGAAGAACGGAATGGCATTGTTTTAAGTTTTAATTGAAGTTTTAAATTATTGTTGAAATCAGGTGCCCGCCTGAAGAATGGAATGGTGTTTTACTTTAATTTGTTGTTGAGGTCAGGTGCCCGCCTAAAGAACGGAATGGCGTTTTACTTTAAGTTGTTGTTAAAGTCAGGTGCCTGCCTGAAGAACGGAATGGCGTTGTCTTTTAAACTGCATTTTGAAGTTTTAAATTATAATTAAGGTGAGGTGCCCCCTTGAAGAACGGAAAGGCATTGTTTTAAGTTTTAATTGAACTTTTAAATTATTGTTGAAATCAGGTGCCCGCCTGAAGAATGGAATGGCATTTTACTTTAAGTTGTTGTTGGGGTCAGGTGCCCGCCTAAAGAACGANCCCGCCTGAAGAACGGAATGGAGTTTTACTTTAAGTTATTGTTGAAGTCAGGTCCCCCCCCGAAGAACGGAAATGCGTTGTTTTAAGTTTTAGTTGAAGTTTTAAATTATTGTTGAAGTCAGGAGCCCCTCCCGAAGAACAGAAAGGCGTTGTCTTTTAAGTTTTAATTGAAGTTTTTAAATTATAATTGAAGTAAGGTGCCCCCCCCTAAAGAACGGAAAGTCGTTGTCTTTTAAACTGCATTTTGAAGTTTTAAATTATAATTGAGGTCAGGTGCCCTCCCTGAAGAACGGAAAGGCGTTGTTTTAAGTTTATTGAAGTTTTAAATTATTGTTGAAGTCATGTGCCCCCCTGAAGAACAGAAAGGCATTGTCTTTTAGGTTTTCATTGAAATTTTTAAATTATAATTGAGGTCAGGTGCCCGCCTGAAGAACGGAATGGAGTTTTACTTTAAGTTATTGTTGAAGTCAGGTGCCCCCCTGAAGAACGGAAATGCGTTGTTTTAAGTTTTAATTGATGTTTTAAATTATTGTTGAAATCAGGTGCCCGCCTGAAGAACGGAATGGCATTTTACATTAAGTTGTTGTTGAAGTCAGGTGCCCCCCTGAAGAACGGAAAGGCGTTGTTTATGTTTTAATTGAAGTTTTTAAATCATAGCTCAGCAGTCAGGTGCCCCCCTGAAGAACAGAAAGGCGTTGTCTTTTTCTTAAGTTTTAATTGAAGTTTCTAAATCATAGTTCAGCAGTCAGGTGCCCCCCCTGAAGAACGGAAAGGCGTTGTCTTTTTCTTAAGTTTTAATTGAAGTTTTTACATCATAGTTCAGCAGTCAGGTGCCCCACTGAAGAACGGAAAGACGTTATCTTTTAAGTTTTCATTAAAGTTTTAAATTATAATTGAGGTCAGGTGCCCCCCTGAAGAACAGAAAGGCGTTGTTTTAAGTTTTAATTGAAATTTTAAATTACAGTTGAGGTCAGGTGCCCGCCTGAAGAACATAATGGCGTTTTACTTTATGTTGCTCTTGAAGTCAGGAGCCCTCCCGAAGAGCGGAGGGTTGCAACAAAAATCCCCAGCGTGAATCCAAACTCAAAAAGCAAGAGGAACGCAGTGATGGTCAGTTCAAGCTTCGAAGAAAAATAATACGAAGCCCACAAGAAGGAAATAAACAGTCAAAGTTAGGCAATCAAGAGAGGCCGACGAGTCAAGTCAGAAATGAAGAAACATCAGAGGAAGCAAGTCAACAAGAAAACAAGGTGACAAGAGCAAGCCTGAAGATCTAGATAAGATTTTACAATTCATAGACTAGTCTAGCTTCTTATTTTCTATTTAGCACGGTGTAATAAGGAGGTCGGCAAGCAGTAGCCGGAGCATGTAACAGCAGTAACAGCAGAATCATAGTCCCATGGTAGTCCCAGCTACCAAAACTTCCCGAACTACATTGACCTGATTCCCTTTTAGCCAGGGATATGTAGGAGACCTTTTGAAGCAAAGGTTCGGTCAAATCGTTCAAAAAATGCTTCACACAGAGTACTCAAACGGGCAAAAAATCGCTCGCTTTATCTTTGCACGAAAACTCTTCGTATTTTCGGACAAAAAGGGGCAGCTGTAAGCACGTGATTTTTGCCCTATATGAGAAATACTCCCAAAAAATCCAAAATAAAATATTTTGTGTCGTTTGCAATTTTTGCGGATTTTGTGTTATTTTCATTTATTGTTTGCATTTGTGCATTCGTGTTTATATGTCTAAATTAATAGAAAAATACAAAAAATATATGTTACATGCTTATTTAGGATTTAATTCTGTATTTTCGAATTAATTAAACCGTAGTTAGGTTTTAAAAGAAAGAAAATCACAAAATATGTATTTGTTCTATTTTTGTCAATAAGTGTACAATTGCATGATTTTTGTTTCTAATTGGTGTCAAATCTTGTCTATTAATTATTGTTAAGGGTTAATTAATATTTTTAAGTTAATTTTTGGTTTTATAATTTATTGTAGAATTTTTGCTAATTAGGAATTAAAAGAAAACAAAAGAAAAAGAAGAAAAATGAAAGAAAAGAACAAAATCTATTTGGGCCAAAAAATATAGCCCAATTCACACACCCCTTACCCCAGACCAAATTACCCTTCTTATCCTGGTCCAATCGATCAATCTTCACAAGACGTCTAAATGACGTCGTTTTGTCCCACCCAATCCAGACCGTCGATCTAATTAGATCGAACGGTCCCGTCCAGCCTTCATAAATGTGAAACGACGCCGTTCCATGGCCAGGAGATCTTAGCCGTCCATTGATCATGATCCAACGACTTGAAATTCATCTCGACTACCCGCATCCAACCTGGACCCGTTCAGCTCAAAGACCAACCCGGTCTCTATTTTGAAGCGACATCGTTTCCATTAATGAATGGATCCAAGCCATTGATCTCATCAGATCGAACGGACTGGATTCATTCCACCCTTTCATATATATATTTCGAATACACCCCCACACCCCCCTAGCCAAGCCCCTCATCTCTTCATCGTCTCTATCATAGACGACCCCCCTCGAAACCCTAGTCGCCCCCTTTCCCCTTAGCCGGAAACCCGGCGGCCTGAAGTTTGATGTCCACCATACTAACACCCCTTAACCATCTGACCACCCTGGTTCCAAATTCACTAACCATTTAGGTCGAATTTTCCTGGAACTTCTCGAATCTTCATTTGAAGATTCGAGCAAAACCTTAACCTACCCTAACCAAGCCCAAATTCATACCAGACAACCCCAGACCTCCCTTGTTACCAAGACAACGTTGGTTCCGTTCGAATCTGGCTAGAAACACTCGAATCCCAAATAAAACCTCAAGAACCCTAAAAAACCAAACCTGGAATCTGTTCAAATTAATGAGGTTTTGGGTGTTCAATGGACCTTAGTCGAATTGTTCTTAGTTGAGAACACTCAGTTAAGGTCCATTCGACCTCAAAAATCCAAGTTCGAGTTGGTCCCAGGGTCGTCTATTCTGATTTTTGTCACTAAGGTATTTTTTCCTTCCTTTGTTCTATTTTGGCGTTTATATCTGTTTATTTGTGTAGTTTAGTTTTATTTCAATTTGGGTCGATTGTTCTGTCCATCTCCAGACCTTTTATTTGGTCAAAATTTTCTTCTGTCCATTGTTAAGTGCGTGTTGAGCCATATAATCAATTTGAAATGTCGTCGAATAATTAGTTTCATAAGTCCCCTATTTTATCAAAGCCACTGAATCACTTGTTGGTCTGTTCTTATTCTGTCTGTTTGTGTTTAATTGCTATGTGTAATCGATTGTTTAAATGTCATTGTTTAGTTTGATTAAAAGAAAGAAGAAGCATGATAATAGTTTTATTTTGGACTCATTCCAGTATTTATCATTTTTGCTTCTTTTCTGTTCTGATTTATGTGATTGAGATGAATTTGTTGAATGTATCCAGTTGTCTCCTTGAACCAAACTGACTTGCTCACTTGAATGTCACCCCTATTCTGCATATTGTCCACATGAACCTCATTCCCCTATTCCTTCTGCTTGAATCATTTGTGTATTTGAATAGGATTGAGAATTGGTTATAGCTGTATAATCTGATAGTTAATGATCAAGTGTTAGCTGTAATTCAGAGAGGTTTAAATACATATATTTAAGGCTTAGGGTAGAACAGTAATTCTCAGGTGTTAAGGGGTAATTTTGGGATTTAACAAGGTCTAATTAGTTTTAACTTAAGGGGTCTGTCAAGTTGATTAATAGATATCCTTATTTTAATACTAATGGGGGACATAACACAAAGGCATGGGGTTTAATAAGAATACTCTAATGCCCCATAACTCTTGATTAATGCAATGGGAACAAGCATGGGGAACCAAGAACTTTCATCAAGAGAAGGCCTTAAGGCGTGGGAATCAAAGGGGTATGGGCAGAGTTTAAGGTCTGAGTATTCCCAGGCAGTGTTAGGGGCTTGTGTTAGGCTATAAATAGGCTCATTTAAGACTAAGAAAGGGCTGGAATTTTAAGATAAAAACTCCAGAAATATAGAGTTGAATAGGCTGGCTGGGAATCGAGGGAAGTCAGAGAAAAAGAGTGAAAAATAGGCTGAATTTTCTAAAAAGAATTTAGAGATAAAAAGTTTAAGTAGGTTGTTTTCTTACAGTTATTTCTCAGAGAGTCTAGGTGAATTTTTACACTAAAAGTTCAGGTAGTTTTGAGAATGTTTAAGTTTGAAAAGAATAGAGAGAAGTAACTAGAAGTCTCACTGTGTCATTGAAACTCTTTTCCTGCTTTAGTGATTTCATTTTCCTGATTCAAGTACACTAGACTGGTCTGGAGTGGCTTTGAGTCCAGCTGAATTGGTTTCTGATTAAACTTTAGCTTGTTGAAAGTTTCAAAGTGATTCTAGATATTTCTGTGAGTTCATCTGGTTTGTCTTGGTATTGTTGTGGTTCAATCTCGTGGATTTTGTTTTGTTTTGGGTCATTAAATCACTCCTGGGTTGAACTTGGTGTTTGGAATGTTGTGTTGGCTGTGTTAAACTGCTGTTGTATTCCTGCTGCTGGTGCTACTGTGTTACTGCTTATGACCTCTCCTTTCTCTATTTCAATTCAAATTCCAGGTATCTATTCAAACCTTGTATTGATGTAAGCTTTGAAGATGAAGTAAATGAAATGAAATGCTAGGATCTATGTTCAAGCTGTAGCAGTAGAATGAGTATTAGATCACTTGTATTAGTTTAGGCTTACTTCAAATGTACTTATCCAGCATGAATTGGACTGTATTTGACCTGATTTGGAGTGTTTTAATTTGAGATCGTTTGGCTATAGTTGTAATATAGGTAGCATCTGCTCAGTTCAGCACTTATGCCTGTTTTAAAAAGAAGAAGCAAAAATAGTCGAATTTTCATCTGATTTTGCAACTAAGTTTAAAGCTGAACCAGTGTTTGTACTGCAGAAAATTCATCAGTAGATTAATGCTTAATATATGGATTTTCGAACTACTTAATCAGTTCTTATTAACATAATTGTATGATCCCGCTGTTTAGCCACACTTTAATCTGCCATTCATGTTTAATAGTGTTTAAGGGCAAATTAGTAGCTAAACGTCTAAAAAATGTTAAGCCCTAAACTGGTGCTCAAACAATCAGCTCGAGGAAACTTTAATAAGCATTTATTGAGGGTACATTTGACCACAAGCCTGGTGGCAGGCCGTTGGGCCTGAATGAATGAAACAGGCGGCCCAGGTCTCATTTTGATCCAGTATTCATTTGGCCTGGGCCATGGCCTGTGATGGGCCATTCTTTTGAGGTAGGCCCAAATGCAATTTTCCTCCCCTTATGCTTAATTCAGTAATAAATTACTAGGATTTTTTTTCTTCTACTTTAGAGACAACAAAAATAGAAAAAATGTAGTCACTTTAGGATCGTCCTTTTAAAAATAAATGAGATGATCCTCGCCAAATAAAAACGCACAAGTTGCGAGGCCCTCACGAATGTATATATTAAAATACTTAGACTTCGAAATCGGCCGCCTAGCGAATTTCACGGCCTTCCCCAAAATAATAAGGCGTTACTCTTTAGGCGCGTGTTTAATCATTTTACCTTCCTAAATTTTGGTGTGCATTTCATGCGACCCAAATCCAAATCCCAAAACGTTGAATAAAATGTGTCGAGGATCCGGGTGCATTTCATGTGACGTGATCCAAAAACATATTTTAAACGGCGTGCAGTTTTCTTTAATAATTTGAATAAAAGCGGTTTAAAGTTAAAAGTGGCACATAAGTTAAAGCGTGTTATAAAATCAGATAAATAAGCCAAATATGACAGTTGAGCGACCGGGCTAGAACCACGGAACTCAGGATAGCCTAACACCTTCTCCCTGGTTAACAGAATTCCTTATCCGGATTTCTGGTACGCGGACTGTTAAATAGAGTCAAACCTTTCCTCGATTAGGGATTCAACCGGTGACTTGGGACACCATAAATCTCCCAAGTGGCGACTCTGAATCTCTTAATAAACGAATCCCTTTTCGGTTTTCCTTTAATTGGAAAAACTCCCTTTACCATGCCCTTCGCGGGGTGCGGTAGCGCCAAAAGGAGGTGTGACAACCATGCCTATAAGTTTATTCACATTTGCACATACACATTGGGCAAACAGTTTATAGGTTGATAAAATAACAAATGTATTCTAGATACCATGCCTATAGGATTACTGCATTCTTACAAATGTACCTAATCAATCACGCTTAAAAAAGCATGCCTATAGGGATTACTAAATGAATCGGAATCGCTAGCTTGTTTACAAGTCTAAAATCAGTAGTAAAATGTCATTTAATACCTGCAGATTTTGTTTCTTAATCACTAATCTTCCTTAAAATCGGCATGCCTTCTGTGGATGTTAGATACCACAATTCCATGCCTCATCTAGGCAAACCTGTAGGTGATTAATCAACTTTGCCAGTCTTTAATAATTACAACAAGCAAGCAGGTCTAATTCAGACTTCTTATCTGAAAATATGTGCTAAATCAGCCACCCTTCCTACGTTAAGTTAATTAAAGACCTAACCATTATTTGTAAGCCATGCTAAACATTCTGTTTCTTTAAATTAGGAGGCCTGCTTGAGCCTTTAACTGCAATTTTTTCCCTTAACTGCCTATGTGTTTTGTTTGTCGCTTTAGATTTTTATCCTTTTAAACTCTGAAAAGCCCAACTCCCTCCCCTTAGGATTAGTAGTCCCAAATGCCTCCGGGACTGATAGGATTGAGACGGGTAATAGCATTCAATAAGCAACGATACTATTCCACACTTTAATACCTAACCGGGGTGGGAAAGGGTAGATATGGATATGATGACCGATGCGCTAATACCACGTGTAGCCCCTCTTTCGAGGAGTGATTACTGGGTATTGCGTTGATGCGATCCATATTATTCGTTAACCTAGCACCCCCTTCCCTTTATTTATTTATTTTTGGCATGTTTCAGAACTTTCAAGCTGTTTTCCTAAAAAAAACGTGCCCTTTCTATTTCCTCAAACTTTAATTTGTTTACAAACCTTAATTCATAATAGTTGAGCCTTTATTTGCTTATTTGTTATTGTTACTTGAAGTCACAATTGTAACATGGCTGGGAACCACACTAGTGGGTCTTGAGGGGTGCCTAACACCTTCCCCTTGAGAAATTCTAGACCTTACCCAAACTCTGGTTTTCCAACACAAAAACCCTTTTTAGTGTCCTAATGCACGTAATCATTAGGTGGCGACTTTTCAACCTACAACTCAAACCCAAACCCCAAAAGGGAAAAGAGTTGTTCATCCAACTGTCATAAAACCCGATTTCGCCTTTAAAGGAAAAAGGGGGCATCAACATGTGTTAGTTTAATGAATTAAATAATTATTTTCAAACAGGTGAGGATATCTGCTCTGCATCTCCCGCTCGGTCTCCCGTGTAGCCTCCTCCACTAGCCGACCTTTCAACTACACTTTCACTGAAGCAATATCCTTTGACCTCAACTTCTGAATCTGACGACCCAAAATAGCTATTGGCTCTATATCATAGGTCAAATCATCATCCAACTGGATCGTGCTGAAATCTATAACATGAGTTGGATCTCCAATATACTTCCGTAGCATAGAAACATGAAATATCGGATGCACGCTTGACAACCTAGGTGGCAAGGCAAGCTTATAAGCCACCTCCCCAACCCCCCGAAGCACCCCAAAAGGCCCAATGAACCGCGGACTCAATTTCCCCTTCTTTCCAAATCTCATAACACCCTTCATGGGTGAAACCTTCAATAGATCTTTCTCCCCAGCCATGTAGGACACATCTCGAACCTTCCTGTCACCATAACTCTTCTGTCTTGACTGCGTTGTACGAAGCCTCTCCTGAATCACCTTCACCTTCTCTAAAGCATCCTATACTAAGTTCGTCCCTAATAGCCTAGCCTTACCCGGCTCAAACCAACCAACCATTTAGAGAGCTGCACCGCCTCCCACACAAAGCCTCATATGGAGCCATCGGAATACTCGACTAGTAACTGTTGTTATAAGAAAACTCTGCAAGCGGTATAAACGCATACCATGACCCTTCGAAATCAATGACACTAGCACGCAACATGTCTTCCAATATCTGAATAGTAATCTCGGACTGCCCGTCCATCTGAGGATGAATATTTATGCTCAACTCAACCTGAGTACCCAACTCTCTCTGCATGGCCCTCCAGAACTGCGAAGTAAACTGAGTACCCCTATCTGAAATGATAGAAATAGGAACACCATGCAACCGAACAATCTCTCGGATATAGATCCATGCTAACTGCTCTGATGAATAGGTAGTACACATAAGAATGTGGACTTGGCCAGATGATCCATAATCACCTAAATAGCATCGAACTTCTTTAAAGTTCGTGGAAGTCCAACTACAAAATCCCTAGTGATCCTCTCCCACTTCTACTCTGGAATATCCATCTGCTGAAGCAAGCCACCCGGTCTCTGATGCTCATATTTCACCTGCTGACAATTGAGACACCGAGCTACAAATCCCACAATGTCTTTCTTCATTCTCCGCCACCAATAGTGTTGTCTCATATACTGATACATCTTTACGGCACCCGGATGAATAGAATATCGCGAGCTATGGGCCTCCTCCAGAATAAACTCCCGAAGCCCGTCCACATTGGGCACACAAGTTTGGCCTTGCATCCTCAACACCTCGTCATCACTAATGGACCTGGCATCATCATGCTGAACTCTATCCTTAAGGAAAAGCAAGTGCAGATCATCATACTAACGCTCTCTGATGCGGTCATATAAGGAAGACCGAGAAACCACGCAAGTCAATACCCGACTGGGCTTCAAAATATCTAACCTCACGAACTGATTGGCCAAGGCCTGAACATCAACTGCAAGAGGTCTCTCCCCAACTGGAATATATGCCAAACTCCTCATACTCACCGGCTTTCGGCTCAAAGCATCGGTCACCACATTGGCCTTTCCCGGATGGTACAATATGGTAATATCATAATCCTTAAGCAACTCCAACCACCTCTGTTGCCTCGAATTGAGATCTTTCTATTTGAAAAAGTGCTGGAGGCTATGATGATCAATAAACACCTCACAAGACACACCATACAAATAGTGCCTCCAAATCTTCAATGCATGAACTATGGCAGCCAACTCCAAATTTAGTTCTTCTCATAGGGCCTCAACTGACAAGAAGCATATGCAATAACTCTACCCTCCTGCATCAAAATACAGCCAATGCCAACTCACGAAGCATCACAATACACGGTATATAAATCTAAAGCTAATGGCAAAACTAACACTTGAGTTGTGGTCAATGTTGTCTTGAGCTTCTAAAAGCTCTCCTCACACTCATCCGACCATAAAAATGAAGCACCCTTCTGAGTCAACTTGGTCAATGGCGATGAAATAGATGAAAATCCCTGAACAAACCGGCAATAATAACTTGCTAAACCAAGAAAGCTGCAAATGTTTATGGCTGATGACAGTCTGGGCTAACTCTAAACCACCTCTATCCTCTTCGAATCAACCTAAATACTCTCACTGGACACCACGTGCCCCAAGAATGCGACTGAACTGAGCCAGAACTCACATTTGGAGAACTTTGCATAAAGTTTATCCACCCTCAATCTTTGCAACACAACTCTCAAATGCTTCGCATGCTCTTCCTGACTATGCAAGTACACCAAAATATCATCAATGAAGACAATCACGAATGAATCAAGATAAGGCCAAAACACGTTGTTCATCTGATGCATGAACATTGCTGGGGCATTGGTCAGCCCGAAAGACATAATAAGGAACTCATAATGACCATATCTGGTCCTGAAGGTTGTCTTGAGAATATCCGAGTCCCTGACCTTCAACTAGTGATAACCTGAATGGAGATCAATCTTGGAGAACATTCTTACTCCCTGAAGCTATTCAAATAAATCATCAATGCGAGGCAAATGATACTTGTTAGTAATTGTTACCTTGTTCAATTGCCTATAATCAATTCACATACTCATTGTGCCATCCTTCTTCTTCACAAATAGAACTGGCGCACCCCAAGGTGACACACTAGGCCAAATGAACCCATTTTCAAGGAGTTCCTGAAGCTGCTCCTTTAACTCCTTCAGTTCCGCTGGTGCCATATAATATGGTGGAATAGAAATGGGCTAACTTCCCAACACCATGTCAATACCAAAATCAATATCCCTGTCCGATGGCATGCCTGGCAGGTCTACAGGAAACACATTGGGAAAATCCCTCACAACTGGAATAGAATCAATACTGGGAGTCTCAGGACCGATATCCCACACAAAGGCTAGATACGAAAGACAACCATTTCCAACCATATGCTGGGCCTTCAAGAATAAGATCACTCTACTTGGAACATAATCAGTCACACCTCGCCACTTGATCCATGGCACACCCAGTATAGCTAATGTGACTGTCTTGGCATGACAGTCCAGAATAGCATAACACGGATATAGCTAGTCCATGCCCAAAATGACATCGAATCTACCATACACAATTATAAAATATCCACACGGGTCTCCAGACCCCCAATAGTTCCCACACACAACCGGTACGCACGATCTACAACAACAGTATTGCCACCAGGGTAGATACATAAACAGGTGAAACAAGAGACTCACGGGGTGTAACCGGGATCAAATAATACAAAGGCATCTCTGTGGCAGACTGAAACGATACTTGTAATAACAACATCTGAAGCAATAGCATCGGGCCTAGCTGGAAGTGCATAGAAATGGGCCTAAATGCCACCGGATCGACCTCCCCCTCTGGGACGGCCTCTAGCTGACTGACCTCCACCCCTAGTTTGCTGGGCAGGTGGTGGTAAAGTAACTAGCACTGAAGCCGATGACTAACCCCTCTCCTAAGATGAACTCACAAAACGACGAGGACACTGCCTCCACATATGACCCATCTCTCCACACTCATAACAACTCCCAGGTGCTGGAAAAGGGGACTGAAGGGAACCCCTCGCACCGAAGTGACTAGCAGGTGCACCCAGTATAGAAGAGCCCTGAACTGATGAAGCACGGGATGAACTCTGAGATGGAAGGGCACTAAGTGATAACTGACCCTAATGAGAACTGTAAGAACCATGATCTGATGCCTCCCCATGATAACCTGGGCGAGATGGCTGAGCAAGCCTGAATGGACGACCTCTGTCGTGCTGAAACTGACCTCTCGAAGGAGCACCACTGTAGCTACCAGAACCTCGAGGCCTCTTGGCCTCCCTCTCCTCTCGCTCCTGGCGACGAACAGACTCAATCTCATGGGCAATATCCACAACCTCCTAGAAGTAGCACTAGTCACCCTCTCCCTAGTCATGAGAATATGAAGCTGATAAGTGAGGCCATCAACAAACCTCTTAATCCTCTCTCTATCTGTCGGAACCAACCAAATGGCATGACAATATAACTTAGACCACCTCAAGTCATACTGCGACACAGTCATCTCTCCCTGATGCAACCATTCAAACTGCCTGCGCAGCTCCTCTCTGCGAGACTGCGGCACATACTTCTCCAATAAAAGAACGGAGAATAGCTGCCAAGTAAGGGGTGCTGCACCAATAGGCCTATGCCTCTCAAAATCCTCCCACCAAGTGAAGGCATCTCTGTAAAACTGACAAGTCATGAAAGCGACCTCGATGTTCTCCAGAATACCCGTTGTACGAAGCATCCTCTGACACTTATTTAAGAAGCCCTAGGCATCCTCGCCCTTTGCGCACTGAAAGTCAGAGGCTGAAGTCTACCAACCTCTCCAAACTGCACTGCTCATCCTCTGGCATGGCAGGAACTACATAGTCTTGAGAAGCTGCAACCAACTGGGCTAGATATGCCCCCGGCGTCTGAAGTCCATGCACGACCTACTCAGGTGTGCGAGCGGTGGGAGTCTGATTGCCTTCTCCGGCCTGAGAAGTATCTGCGGCTATAGTGGCTGATACCGCCTGAGCTAGGCCAGTGTAAACAGATAGATTCTGAGCCAAGGCCTCCTGAAGACCTGGAATCACAATAGGCACAGCTGGTGCCTGAGCTGGTGCTGATGGAGCATCTATAACTGGGACCTGATCCAAAATTAGGGCGGTTAGTAGATATGCAGGGGCTGCCCTAGCTGCTGTGCGAGCCACACCTTTGCCACTACCGCGACCACGACCACGACCGCGTCCTCAGCCTCTAGTGACCACAACTAGTTGTACTGGTGGTCGTCCATCCTGATCGATAGTGTGTGTCCTCACCATTTGTGAGAGAATAGAATAACAGAAGTTTAGTAGTCGGATCAACAAATTCGCACGACAAGAATTTCAAGAATATGATTTTTTTCCTAAGGTACTGCAACCTCTCGAGGATAAATACAGACGTGTCCGTACCGATCCGTGAGACTTTACTAAACCTGCTCATTACTCATGAGACCTATGTAACCTGGGCTCCGATACCAACTTGCCACGACCCTAAACCCGGACCCGGTCGTGATGGTGCCTCTCGTGAAGATAAGGCTAGCTAACTATTTCCCAATTCAATTTTAAAGAGTGAAACAATAAGAAATAAGTCTAAAGCATAATAAACAACATCTCAAAGTGGCAGACAATAGTAAGATTTGCGGAATACAACCCAACACAGCCTGATACCAGGGTGTCACAAGTCATGAGCATCTAAACAATCCAGAATATTGGGAGAACTACAGAGTTTAATACAGAAACTAGGAACATAGAGAAATAAGATAGGGAGGAAGCTCTGGGCTATGAACGCCAACAACTACCTAGATACTCCTCAGATCCGCCTGAAGCTGGAAGGATCATTACTTGGGAGCGGGACCAGCTACGCTTGAATCTGCACACAGGGTGGAGGGAGTAAAGTGAGTACTCCAACTCAGTGAGTAATTGTCACGACCCCAACCCCTATCGTGATAGCGCCCAACACACTGCTAGGCAAGCCCGACCAATTAACAACCTTAACCAATTCATTATACAGTTCATTATTATCTAACACAATTAATTTACCAAATCAACATATTTGAAGTCTAAAATAAGAGTTAAATGTGCGGAATTTCAAATAACAATACTACTACATAGCCCAAAAGATCCGGTGTCACAAGTCTGAGCCTCTACAACAAGTTTATCAACCTGATACATATCAATCTATGAAAAAAAGCGGATAAAACAAAATGATAGAAGTGAGAGATTAGGGCTGTGAACGCCATGCAGCTACCTCGATGCTCCCGGATATGCGTTGTTCAACTGAAAATCATCACGCAGTCTCAGATACACCTAGATCTGCACGCAAGGTGTAGGGAGTAATGTGAGTACTCCGACCCAGTGAGTATTAAACATAAATAAAGGCTGAGAATAAGAAATCACGGAAAAACACAAAATAATCTATAATTCGACAGTTTAATATAAGAAATATGAAAGCAATAAACCAATAAAATCGAAATGTGACAATACTACAGTAAATAAGCGGTTAAGTGGCAGGTATAGAAAGTAAAATCAAACACATACAATGGTACTCTCTAGTACCCATTGCGGCATGCAGCCCGATCCATTTATTTATCTTTGACGGCGCTCACTAGGGGTGTGTAGACTCCGGGAGGGGACCATTACAGCCCAAGTGCAATATCAATCCATCTCGTGTCATCAACTAGGCCCTCGACCTAGTATAAATATCAACATAATTTTGCTATGGCGCGCAGCCCGATACCACACTCAGTCCAGAAATCACATAAGCCCATCGATCCATAATAATATAGTAATTCCCAGGTTAAAACATCATTAGAAATACCATTTAAGTTTCAAATATGAGTAGAAGTAGCTAAGTTTGTAAAACAATATTAAATAATAGGACCGAGTTCAAGTAATATGTCAAAAGGGTGAGGAAACAGTGATACCAAGCCCCGAAGGGTTCAAATAGTTTGTACAGAGCCCAAATATGACAATTAGTACAAATAATGATGATATCAAATAAGCATCAATCAATTACGCAGTAAAAACATCACTAGGACGGACCAAGTCCTAATCCTGAATAGTAAATGACCCAACGCGCATCTCACCTCAATATAGCACTACGATATGCAAATTTGGGGTTCAAACCCTCAGGACATCATTTACATTCATTACTCACCTCAAACCGGCCAAAGCTCTAGCTCGCTATGCCGTTTCCTCTCAAATTAGCCTCCTCACGCATCGAATCTGACCAAAACCAGAGCGAATACATTACCATAGGCTAAGGGAACAAAGCCCAAGCGAAAACAATTGAAAAACATCAAAAATTGCGAAATTGGTAAAACCCGAGCCCCAGGCCCACTTCTCAAAACTTAGAAATTTTTACATCAACGGGTTCCTTATCTTGCCACGAGTCTATGCATATAAGGAACACCAAAATCGAAGTCCAAATGACCCCTCAAATCCCAATTTAAAATCTCAAAGTCAAAAGCCCTAGTTCTTCCAATTTTTGCTAAATTTCCATGGATTTCTAGGTTAATTTCACAATATAATCACGTTTTTGGTTCATAAAACTTACCTACAATCAATCTTCTTCAAATCCCTCTTCAATTTCTCCCAAAGAGCTCTCAAAATGTTCAACAATGGAGGAAAAATGACTTAGGTTCGCCGATGAAATGTTTTAAAAACCCTTCTGCCCAGCTAAAATTTCCTTCTATGCGATAGTGGGAAAACCTTCGCGATCACGACGCACAAAATCTCAGTTCCAAATTTTTACCCTATGCGATCACATACAGACACCTGCGATCGCAATTCATAAGGTCCTGACTCTATGCGATCACAGACTTACACCCGCGTTCGCATTGAACAAATTTCCATCCAAGCCCCAGGTCCATTTATCACTGTGCGATCGCAAGCCTTGCTCTGCGATCGTAATGAACAGCCAAACAGCTCCCAAAATCCTCCTATGCGATCGCATGACTCCTTGTGTGATCATAGAGAACAAAGTTCTGCAACACTGAACCTGCAACTTCCTGTTATCTTTTAAGGCATGAAATGGTCCGATTGACCATCCGAAACTCATCCGAGGCCCCCAGGACCTCAACCAAAGGCACCAACATATCCTAAAACATCATTCAAACTTGTTCCAATTATCAAAACACCTCAAACAACACCAAAACCATCAAACTATATCGAATTCAAGCCTAAGTTCTTCTAAAACTTCTGAAACACGCATTTGATAAAACAACCCAACCAAATAACCTCCGAATGACCTGAAATTTTACGCACACATCCCAAATCACATAAAGAAGCTACAACAACTCTCGGAATTCCATTCCGACCCTCGGATAAAAATATCACCTATCAACCAGAAATCGCCAAAATACTAACTTTGCCAATTCAAGCCTAATTCTTCATCGGACCTCCAAAACCACTTCCGATAACACTCCTAAGTCAAAAATCATCCCCCGAAGCTAACCAAATTATCGGAAATCAAATCCAAGCCCTCTAATGCATAAGTCAACACCCGGTTGACTTTTCCAAACTAAGTCTTCCTTAAAGAGACTAAGTGTCTCATTTCTTACCAAATTCACTCCGAACTCAACCCCAATCAACTCAACCACATAAAACACGGATAACAAAGCATAAAGAAGCAAAAATAGGGGAAACAGGGTGGTAACTCATAAGACGACGGGTCGGGTCGTCATCCTCCCCAACTTAAACAAACGCTCGTCCTCGAGTGAGTCAAGAAATATACCTGAAGCCTCAAATAGATGAGGGTATCTGCTCTGCATCTCCAGCTCGGTCTCCCAGGTAGCCTCCTCCACGGGCCAACCCCTCCATTGTACCTTCACTGAAGCTATATCCTTTGACCTCAATTTTTGAACCTGACGCTCCAAAATGGTTGCTAGATCTACATCATTAGTCAAATCACCCTCCAACTGAATCGTATTGAAATCCAGAACATGGGATGGGTCTCCAATATACTTCCAGAGCATAGAATCATGAAAAACTAGATGCACGCTCGACAAGCTGGGTGGCAAGGCAAGCTCATAAGTCACCTCCCTAATGCTCCGAAGTACCTCAAAAGTCCCAATGAACCGCGGACTCAATTTCCCCTTTTTTCTGAATCTCATTACACCCTTTGTGGGTGAAACCTTCAACAGGACCTTCTCACCAACCATGTAGGATACATCTCGATCCTTCCTGTCCGCACAACTCTTTTGCCTCGATTGCGCTATACGGAGTCTCTCATAAATTACCTTTACTTTATCTAAAGCAGCCTGAACCAAATCTTTCCCCAATAGCCTATCCTCACCAGGATCGAACCAACCAATTGGAGATCTACACCGCCTCCCATACAAAGCCTCATACGGATCCATCTGAATACTCGACTGACAGGTATTATTGTAGGCAAATTCTACAAGCGGTAAAAACTAATCCCATGACCCTCCGAAGTCAATAACACAGGCGCGTAGCATATCTCTAGTATCTGAATGGTGCGCTCGGACTACCTGTCCGTCTGAGGGTGAAAGGTTGTGCTCAACTGTACCTGAGTACCCAACTCTCGCTGAACCGACTGCCAAAACTAATAAATAAACTGAGTGCCCCGATCTGATATGATGGAAACGGGAACACCATGCAACCGAACAATCTCCCGAATATAAATCTCTGCCAGCTGCTCTGAAGAATAAGTAGTTAAAATAGGAATGAAGTGCGTGGACTTGGTCAGCCTGTCTACAACCACCCAAATAGCATCAAACTTCTTCAAAGTCCGTGGGAATCCGGTAACAAAATCTATAGTGATCCTCTCCCACTTCCACTCAGGAATAATCATCTGCTGATGCAAACTACCCGATCTCTGATGCTAATATTTCACCTGCTGACAATTGAGACACCGAGCTAAAAACTCCACAATATGTTTGTTCATCCTCCGCCGCCAATTGTGTTGTCTAAGGTCCTGATACATCTTCGCAACACCCAGATGAATGGAATACCGTGAGCTATGGGCCTCCTCCAATATCAACTCCCACAGCCCATCCATATTGGGCACACAAATCTGGCCCCGCATCCTCAACACACCATCATCACCAATGGTCACATCTCTGGAATAATCATGTTGAACCTTGTCCTTAAGGACAAGCAAATACAGATCATCATACTGGCACTCTCTAATGCGATCATACAAGGAAGACTGAGAAACCACACAAGCCAACACCCGACTGGGCTCTGAAATATCTAGTCTCACAAACCGATTAGCCAAGGCCTGAACATCAAATGCAAGGGGTCTCTCCCCAACTGGAATATACGCTAAACTCCCTAAACTCACTTCCTTTCGGCTCAAAGCATCGGCCACCACATTGGCCTTCCCTGGATGATATAGAATAATAATATCGTAATCCTTAAGAAACTCTAGCCATCTCCGTTGCCTCAAATTAAGATCTTTTTTCTTGTAAAAATGTTGAAGACTGTGATGATCAGTGAATACCTCACAAGATACGTCATACAAGTAATACGTCCAAATCTTTAATGCATGAAGTATGGCAGCCAACTCCAAATCATGAATAGGGTAGTTCTTCTCATGGGGCTTCAACTGACGAGAAGCATAAGAAATAAATCTACCCTCCTACATCAATACACAACCAATCCCAACTCTCGAAGCATCACAATATATGGTATATGAACCTGCAGCTGATGGCAAAACCAATACTGGAGCTGTGGTCAAAGTTTTCTTAAGCTTTTGAAAGCTCTCCTCACACTCGTCCGACCATACAAATGGAGAACCCTTCTAAGTCAACTTGGTTAAGGGCGATGCAATAGAGGAAAATCCCTAAACAAACCGGCGATAATAGCCTGCCAACCCAAGAAAACTACGAATCTCTGTGGCTGAGGACGGTCTAGGCCAACTCTGAACCGCCTCTATCTTCTTTGGATCATCCTCAATACCCTCGCTGGACACCACATGTCCCAAGAAATCCACTGAGCTGAGCCAAAACTCACACTTGGAGATCTTTGCATAAAGCTTCTCCTCCCTCAATCTCTGCAATACAACTCGCAAATGCTCCGCGTGCTCCTACTGACTACGTGAGTACACCAGAATATCATTAATAAAAACAATAACAAACGAATCCAGATAAGGCTGAAATACACTGTTCATCAAATGCATGAACACTACTGGGGCATTGGTCAACCCGAAAGACATGACAAGAAACTCATAGTGACCATATCTAGTCCCGAAAGCTGTTTTAAGAATATTTGATTCCCTGATCTTCGACTGGTGATAACTCGAACGGAGATTAATCTTGGAAAACACCCTCTCTCTCTCTGAAGCTAGTCAAATAAATCATCAATGCCGGACAGGGGATACTTGTTCTTAATTGTTACCTTGTTCAATTGCATATAATCGATGCACATTCTCATTGTGCCATCCTTCTTCTTCACAAACAGAACCGACGCACCACAAGGTGACACACTAGGCTGAATGAACCCCTTATTTAGAAGTTTCTGAAGCTGCTCCTTCAATTTTTTCAACTCCACTGGTGCCATACGATATGGTGGAATAGAGATGGGCTGAGTGCCCGGCACCAGGTCAATACCAAAATCAATGTCCATGTCCGGTGGCATGCCTGGCAGGTCTGCAGAAAATACATCAGGGAAATCCCTCACAACCGATATAGAATCAATACTAGGAGTCGCAGCTCCAGCATCCCTCACAAAAGCTAGATATGACAGAC
The DNA here is from genome assembly GCA_026770625.1 of Nicotiana glauca. Taxonomy (NCBI): domain Eukaryota; kingdom Viridiplantae; phylum Streptophyta; class Magnoliopsida; order Solanales; family Solanaceae; genus Nicotiana; species Nicotiana glauca. The sequence continues at coordinate 26,789 of MU743633.1, read as the reverse complement.
AACCCTTCCCAACCATACGCTGGGCCTTCAAGAAAGAAATCACTCTGCCAGGAACATAATCAGTCATACCACGCCACTCAATCCGTGGTACACCTGGCATAGCCAAAGTGATTGTCTTAGCATGACAGTCTAGAATAGCATAACACGAAAATAACCAATCCATGCCCAAATTAACATCAAAGTCCACAATTCTCAATAGCAATAGATCAACTCGGGTCTCCAGACCCCCAATAATCACCATACATAACCGGTACACTCGATCTACAATAACAGTATCACCCATCGAGGTAGACACATGAACAGGTAAAGAAACACACTCCCGGGGCGTACCCAAATAACGAGCAAAATATGAAGACACATATGAATAGGTGGAATTGGGATCAAATAAAATAGAGGCATCTCTGTAGTAGACTGAAACAATACATGTGATGACAGCGTCTAAAGTAACAGTATCTGTCCTGCCTGGAATAGCATAAAAAATGAGCCTAGCCACCGTCAGATCGACCTCCACCTCTGGGGCGACCCCTCGCTGCCTGACCTCCACCCCTGGCTGGCTGGGCCGGTGATAAAGTAACTTTTGCAAAAGTCGAGGGCTGATCCCTCTACTGAAACTGACCACCACGAATCAAGGACACTGCCCCCTCACATGCCCAAACTCTCCACACTCATAATAACTACCCAGTGCTAGAGATAGGGACTGAAGGGAACCCCTCGCATTAAAGTGACTAGCAGATGCACTCGGCATAGAAGAACCCTGAGCTGATGGGGCATGAGATGAACTCTGAGCTGGGAGCGCGCTGAGTGAAGACTAGCCCTGCTGAGACCCATGATGACCACGGCCTGAAGATGCCCCATGATACTGTGGACAGGCCAACTGAGCAGGCCTAAAAGAATGGCCTCTACCATGCTGGAACTGGCCCCTCGAAGGAGCACCACAATAACTGCCCGGTCCACGAGGCCTTTTGGCCTCCCTCTCCTCTCACTCTCGACGGTGAACTGACTCGATCTCACTAGCGATATCCACCACCTCCTTAAGCGTAGCACCCAATTCTCTCTCTATAGTCATCATAATACGGAGATGGTAGTTAAGTCCATCCATAAATCTTTTGATCCTCTTACAATCTGACGGAATCATCCAAATAGCATGACAGGCCAACTGTGAAAACCTCATCTCATACTGGGTCACGGCCATATCCTCCTGCGTCAACCACTCAAACTGTCTACGCAGCTCTTCTTTGTGGGACTGTGGTACATACTTCTCCATGAAGAGAGCGGAGAACTACTGCCAAGATAGGGGTGCCGCACTGACAGGCCTACGCCTCTCAAAATCCTTCCACCAAGTAAAAGCCTCCACGGTAAAGTAAAAGCTGGTAAATGCCACACCACTAGACTCAAGAATCCCTGTTGTACGGAGCACCCACTGACAACTATCAAGAAAACCCTGGGCATCCTCGCCCTCAGCACCACTGAATGTCGGGGCTAGAGTCTACCAAACCTCTCAAGACGACGCTGCTCATCTTTGGGCATAACTAGAGCCCTGAACTCCTACGTTGGTGCAACCTGCTGAGCTGGAGGTGCCTCTAGCATTTGTAGTCCCTGCACTACCTGCTCAGGTGTACGAGTAGCGATGGTGTGGTTGCCTCTCCAGGCCTGCAAAATAGCTACTACTGTGGTGGCTAAAACTGCCTAAGCCAGGCCAGTGCAAACTGTCAAGATCTATGCCAAGGTCTCTTGAAGACCCAGAATCATGATGGGTACAGCCTGTGCCTGAACTAGTGTTGCTGGAGTCTGATCTAGAGCTGGGGCAACTGGTGGATCAATAGGTGCTGCCCTCGCTGCTCTGCCTCTGCCACGTCTACGACCGTATCCACGGCCTCTGGTGGCCTCAGTGGGTGGCACTGGTGGTCGTCCACTTCGTTCGGTCGCTCGTGTCCTCACCATCTGTGAGACAGTAGAATAATGGAAGTTTAGTTCTCGAGTCAACAAAGTCGCACGACAAGAATTTCAAGAATATAAAGTTTTTCCTAAAGGTTCTGTAGCCTATCGAGGATAAATACAGACGTCTCCATATCGATCCATGAGACTCTACTAAACAGGCTCATGACTCGTAAGACCAAATGACCTAGGCTCTGATACCAACTTGTCAAGACCCCAACCCCGATCGTGATGGAGCCCAACACATTACTAGGTAAGCCCGGCCAATTAACAACCTTAACCCAATTCATTATACAGTTCATTATTAGCTAACACAATTGAATTACCAAACCAACATATTAGAAGTCTGAAATAAGAGTTAAATGTGAAGAATTTCAAATAACAATACTACTACATAGCCCAAAAGATCTGGTGTCACAAGTCTGAGCCTCTACTACAAGTTTATCAACCTGATACATATCAATCTAGAAAAAAAGGCTGATAAAACAAAAGGATAGAAGGGAGAGATTAGGGCTGCGAAGGCCATGCAGCTACCTCGATGCTCTCGGATATGTGTCACTCAACTGAAAATCCTCACACAGTCTCAGATGCACCTGGATCTGCACGTAAGGTGTAGGGAGTAATGTGAGTACTCCGATCCGGTGAGTAATAAATACAAATAAAGGCTGAGAATAAGAAATCACGAAAAAACACAAAGTAATCTATAATTCGGCAGTTTAAAACAAGAAATATGAGAGCAATAAACCAATAAAATCAAAATATGACAATACTATATCAAATAAGCGGTTAAGTGGCAGGTCTATAAAGGAAAATCAAACACATAGAATGGTACTCTCTAGTACCCGCTGCGGCATACAGCCCGATCCATTTATTTATCATCGACAGCGCTCATTGGGGGGGTGCAGACTCCGGGAAGGGCCCCTTACGGCCCAAGCGCAATATCAAGCCATGTCATGGCATCAACTAGGCCATCGGCCTAGTATCAATATCAACATATTACTGCTGCGGCGTGCAGACTGATCCTATACTCAGTCTAGAAATCACATAAGCCCCTCGAGCCATGATAATATAGTAATTCCCAGCCCAAAACATCATTAGAAATATCATTTAAGTTTCAAATCTGAGTAGAAATGGCTAAGTTTGTAAACCAGTATTAAACAATAGGACTGAGTTCAAGTAATATGTCAAAATGGTGAGGAAACAGTGATAGCAATTCCCAAAATGTTCAAATAGTTGGCACGACGCCCAAATATGATGATTAGTCCAAATAATGATGATATCAAATAAGCTTCAATCAATTACGCGGTAAAAACATCACTCGGGATGGACCAAGTTCCAATCCCCAATAGTAAACAACCCCGCACTCATCATCAAGTGCGCGTCTCACCTCAATATAGCACTACGATGTGCAAATCCAAGGTTTCAAACCCTCAGGACATCATTTACATACATTACTCACCTCAAACTGGCCAAAGATCTAGCTCCCTATGCCCTTGCCTTTCAAATCGGCCTCCTCGCGCATCGAATCTGACCAAAACCAAAGCGAATATGTTACAATAGGCTAAGGGAACAAAGCCCAAGCAAAAACAACCGAAAAACATTAAAAATCCCAAAATTGGCAAAACCCGAGCACTGGGCCCACTTCTTGAAACTCAAAAATTTTCACATCAACGGGTTCCTTATCTTGCCACGAGTCTATGAATATAAGGAGCACCAAAATCGGAGTCCAAATGACCCCTCAAATCCCAATTTAAAATCTCAAAGTCTGAAGCCCTAGTTCTTCCAATGTTTGCTAAATTTCCATAGATTTCTAGGTTAATTTCACAATATAATCACTTTTTTGGTTCATAAAACTTAGCTCCAATCAATATTCTTTGTATCTCTCTTCAATTTCTCCAAAAGAGCTCTCAAAATGTTCAACAATGGAGGAAAAATGACTTAGGCTCGCGGATGAAATGTTTTAAAAACCCTTCTGCGCAGCTAAAATTTCCTTCTATGCGATCGCGGGAAAACCTTCGCGATTGTGAAGCACAAAATATCAGCCCCAAATTTTTACCCTATGTGATCCCATACAGACACCTGCGATCGCAATTCATAAGCTCTTGACTCTATGCAATCGCAGACATACACCCGCGTTCGCATTGAACAAATTTCCATCCAAGCCCCGGGTCCATTTAACACTGAGCGATTTCAAGCCTTACTCCACGATTGCAATGAACAACCAAACAGCTCCCAAAATCCTCCTATGCGATCGTAGAGAACAAAATTCTGCAACACTGAACCTGCAACTTCCAGTTATCTTTTAAGGCACGAAATGGTCCGATTGACCATCCAAAACTCATCCGAGGCCCCCAGGACTTCAACCAAAGGCACCAACACATCCTAAAACATCATTCAAACTTATTCCAATTATCAAAACACCTCAAACAACACCAAACCCATCAAACTATCACCTATCAACCAGAAATCGCCAAAAAGCTCTTCTAAAACTTCTGAAACACGCATTTGATAAAAAAACCCAACCAAATCACCTCCGAATGACCTGATATTTTACGCACACATCCCAATCACATAACGAAGCTACAACAACTCTCGGAATTCCATTCCGACCCTCGGATCAAAATATCACCTATCAACCAGAAATCGCCAAAACACTAACTTTGCCAATTCAAGCCAAATTCTACACCGGACCTCCAAACCCACTTCCCGATCATACTCCTAAATCAAAATCATCCTCTGAAGCTAACCAAATTATCAAAAATCACATTCGAGCCCTCTAACGCATAAGTCAACATCCAGTTGACTTTTCCAAACTAAGCCTTCCTTAAAGAGACTAAGTGTCTCATTTCTTACCAAATTCACTCCGAACTCAACCCCAATCAACTCAACCACATAAAACATAGATAACGAACCATAAAGAAGCATAAATGGAGGGAACGTGGTGGAACTCATGAGACGACGGGTCGTGTCGTCACAGTAATAATCATAAATAAAGACTAAAAGTAGGAAATCACGTAAGACATATTACAGGCTATAATGAAGTAATAAAACTAGTAAACCGATAAATCGGTGAAAGATAGGTAATCTTTTAACTCAATTTAAACTTCAAGAAAAGCCTTTTCAACAATTAAGCAGGTAATTGACATGTAATTAAGGAAAATAAACACATAAAGGTTCGCCCCTCGGGCACAGTATCAACAAATCTGCCCCTCATCTCAGAACAATACCAGCCCCTCGGTCTTAATCTCACATCACAATGGGTACCCGCGCTCACTAGGTGTGCAAACTCCTGGAGGGGTCCCTTACCACCCAATCACAATATCAATCCACCTCGTCACGTACATCACTAGGCTCTCGGCCTTATATCAATCAAGCCACCTCGTGTCATACATATCTTAGTCCCTCACCCTAAAATCATGATCAATGTTTCCTCAAAACATAGGCCCTCGGCCTAACTCAGTCAAAATCCTCACAAGCCACTCGGGTAATAGTAAAACAGATATTCTCAGCTCAATTATCTTTTAAAAGATCATTTAAGTATTAAACAGAGTAAATATGACTGAGTATGAAAACAGTGGAAAATAACATGTCTGAGTTCAAGTAGAAAGCCAAAATAGTGAAGAAATATCAATATAAATCCCCGAAGGGTTCAAATAGTTGGCACGAGGCCCAAATATGGCAATCAGCCAAAATAATGATGATAGCAAATAGATTTCATTCAAATACGCGGTAAAATAGTCAATCGAGACGGACTAAGTCACAATTCTCAATAGTGCACGACCCCACACTAGTCATCAAGCGTGTGCGTCACCTCAATATACCACAACGATGCGCTATCCGGGGTTCCAAACTCTTAGAATATCAATTACTATCATTATTCACCTCGAACTGGTCAAATCTCTAGTCCGCAATGCCTTTTCCCCTCGAATCGGCCTCCACTCTCATCGAATCTATCTAAAATTAGAATCACGGCGTCAAAATATGCTAAGGGAATGAAGCCCAAGCGAAAATAATCAAAATACGACACAAATCCCGAAATTACCAAAACCCGACCCCCGGACCCACATCTTGAAATTCATAAATTTTTACATCAATAGGTTCCTTATCTCCCCACGAGTTCATACATATCAAAAGTTCTGAAATCCGACCTCAAATGGTCTATCAAATCCTCAATCAAAGGTCCAAATTTCCAAGCACTAGCTGTTTTTAATATTTGGCTTAATTTCCATGATTATTTAGGTGGAATTCGCATTAGAATCGAGTTTTAAGTCCAAGAATCTTACCTCCAAGTGATTCCCCTTGAATCCCTCTTCAATCCCCTTCAAAAAGCTCCGAAAACGATCAACAATGGAAGAAATAAACCCCAAAATTGCGGACAAGACGAGTATTTAAACATTCTGCCCATGTCTGAAATCCTTCATCGCGAACGCGGTGAAAAAAAAATAAAGCATCCTATGGACTTTTTTGGGGCTGGATTTAATTATTCCTTCATTGAAATAGCTAAAAGGATTAATGTTTATCATTTTCAGGAATTTAAACTTTTTTATTTAATTTTTATTTTATAACTTATGTGTATTATCAAATTTTTATAAATTAAGCGCATTATCAAATACTTATATTTGATATTTTAAATTTTAAACTTATTCATATGGGTTGCACGCGCTTTCTGAATGACTGGTATTTCAAAAAATGTTAAGCATATATGGGATAGTTTTAAAATGGAATTGTTTATTTAGTATTAAAGATCGATTATAATACCCATGTGTTGGTAGAAAAAGTGATATGAAGTAAAGAATCTATATGAGAGCTAGGCAAGCCAATCTTTAGCTACTTACTTCATAACACATTGCTTCTTTTTAACAAACATAAACCAATAACATGAAAATAACGGAACTTTGAATAATCGAGCGGAAGATAACAATTTTTATATCTGAACATGAATTTCTATTACAACCATTTGAATTTCGACTACCCAGAACTGGTGTCACGGTTTCAAAGACGGTCTAAGAATACTACACATAAAGGTCTGAAAGAAGTAAACTCAAAATTGTCTCCAGAAGTACATGAAAGAAACAGGAATGCAGATGAAAGGAGACGCCAGAGCCTGCGAACGCCTACAGGACTACCTCGGGTCGCCTGATGAATAAGATCCAGCAATCTCACTACGGTCCGAAATCTACAACACTAGGGTCTGCACAAAAGAGTGCAGAGTGTAGTATCAGTGCAACCGACGCCATGTGCTAGTAAGTGCGAAGCCTAACCCCGGTGAAGTAGTGACGAGGCTAGGACCAGACCACCAAATAAACCTGTGCAGATATATATACAAGTACAACGGAGAAGTAACAAGAAAATAACAATTTAAGCTGTGGAAGGGAACATGCTTGAGGGGCAACAGTTTGAAATAAAATATCAGGAATAATAAAGCGTACATCTACAATTTAACTTCTATCAATAAATAAAGAGATAAGGCAACTTTCATATTCAACTCATCTTGTTTCAGGCGTGCAACCCGATCCCATTTCTCAATATCTCGTTGTAGGCATACCACCCACTCTCATTTCAATATCACTCGTGGTAGGCGTACCACCCGCTCCCATTTCAACATCACTTGTGGTAGGCGCACCACCCGCTCCCATTTCATTAAATCAACAGTTCCTCCAAAAGAAATTTACTCTAACAAATGCAACAATTAATACGAGTTCATAAGATAACAAGTACACAAAAAATTATGATTCACTAAGGAAAACAAATAATGACAAGTAGAAATTAATTATGGATTATAAGGGGGCAAATAGGCAATTTATTAATTAATATGTTAAATGTCACGTAGGAATTAAGTCACACAAACATGTAGCAATTAAGTCATAAATTCAAGACATAACGTTGCGCAAGGACACCTTGGTTCGATAATAACAAATAACACTATAAAGGTAAATGTCAACATAAAGAATCACTGAAATAGTGGAATAAGACATTTAATGAACTTGAACTGATAACAAAAAGAAATCATAGAAAATTGCAATAATTGCACCGCATCACCCTTCGTGCTTTTACTCTCATCCTCACCAAGCAATGATATCGCAAAATGTGCACGGCATCACCCTTCGTGCTTTTACTCTATTTCCTTACATATAATCAATAGAATTGGCACGTAATGGTGCATCGTGCGGCACGACATCACCCTTCATGCTTTACTCTCTTTTCTTCACAATAAGCAAACAGCGCACAGCATCACCCTTCGTGCTTTACACTCTTTCCTCACAAGAAACAACAATCCACGACATCACCCTTCGTGCTTTAACACTCTTCCTCACCCAATCAACAATCACAAACAAGGGCAAGGGAATAAATAAACAATAATGGAAATCCCGGCAAGGAAATACAAACAAACAATTAAAACCCGGCAAGGGCACAACATCAATAATCTCAACGTCCCCACAAGGGAAAATATTCAATAATCAACAGTGTTCTGGCAAGGGAATAGATCAATAACTCTTTCTTTTTCTTTCACTTTCATCTCATAGTTCATATTATCACTCGAGCCAACGCTCCAAACATTTACTTATCTCATATACCTTCACAATTTGTATTTCAACTCGAGCCAATGCTCCAAAGGTTTACTTATCTCATATACCTTCACAATTTGTATTTCAACTCGAGCCAATGCTCCACGAAGTTTAAAGATCACAATTCCTTTCACAAGCTCCTTACAACATATAGAAGTCATCAATTTAGCATGGAAGGTATAACAAAATACAAACTGTTCGCAAAATAAGAACTCATGGTCATGCTAGACACAAATGTATAGATACTCGTCACCATGCCTATACATCGTACTCGACAATCAACAAGTAGCAAATAAAACTCAACTCCTATTCCCTCAAGCTAAGGTTAGACCAAAAACTTAGCTCGATGTTTTGAATTCAACTCAAGTCTCAATTATGGCTTTACCCCTCGATTCCGCCACCAATTCGCCCGTATTTAATCATAAATTGTTTAATTACCTTAATAAACACTAAATGAATCAATTTGAATACATAAAAATGAATTTCCCAAAGTTTTGCCCAAAAATTCTAAAATCGCCCCTGGGCCCGCTTGGTCAAAACCCGAGGTTCGAACCAAAACTCGATTACCCATTCCTCCACGAATCCAAATATATTATTTTTTTTAAAATTGGACCTCAAATTGAGGTCCAAATCCCCAATTTTAGAAAAACCTAGGTTCTACCCAAAACCCCCAATTACACCCATGAAAATCATTGATTTTAAGTGAAAAACATGTTAAATGATGTTAATGAAAGCAAGAATTGAGTAAAAACAACTTACAAATGATTAGCAATGAAACTTGTTCTTGAAAAATTCCCTAAGGAGTTTGGGTTTTGAAAGAATGTTGAAAAATGGTGAAAATTCGACTAAGTATAAAATTTGTTGGGCCTCATATATGGGATTTGCGAACTTGGGTTCGCAATTGCGAACCCTGCAGGTATGGGAAATGCGAGAAAAATGTTCGCATTTGCGAACACTTCAAAAACTAAGGACCTTCGCATTTTGGATCACAGTCGTCGCTTTTGTGACTAGCTTCCTTCGCATTTGCGAACCAGCTGCTCGCATTTGCGAACAAGCCTGCCCAGTCCAACTCTCGCATTTGCGATGAACAACTCGCATTGGCGAGTTCGCATTTGTGATGCTGGCTCCGCAAATGCGAAGCCTGCAGATCAGGGACACCAGATTTTTTTTCAAAGTTTAAAAATGCAACTCGACACCTATCCAAAACTCACTTGCGCCCTCGGGGCTCCAAACCAAATATGCACACAACCTCAAAAACATCCTACAGACTTATCTGTGCGATCAAGTTGCCAAAATAACATCATATACATCGAATCAAGCCTCCAAACTCATGATTTCTTCCAAATTTTTATAAAACATCAAATTTCCATTTTAAGTCCAAAACACGTCAAACGACGTCCGTTTTCAACCAAACTTTACAGAACGTAGTTAAATCGTATATAAGACTTGTACCGGGCGTCGGAACCAAAATACAGGCTTGATACCATAGTCTTCTAATCAAATTTCATTTATAATTTCCTTAATTATTTCCAGAAAATAATTTCACACAAAAATTCATTTCTCGGACATGGGACCTCGGAATTTGATTCCGGGCATACGCCCAAGTCCCATATTTTCCAACGACCCTCCGGGACCATCAAATTACGGGTCCGTGTCTGTTTATCCAAAATGTTGACCAAAGTGAAATTTATTCAATTTAATATCAAAATTTAGCATTTTTCTCATAGAATTCAAATTTAAGCTTTCCGGCTATGCGCCGGACTGCGCACGCAAATCGAGGCAACCCTAAATGATGTTTTCAAGGCCTTGGAAGCACAGAATAAGCAAGGAAACAAGTGATGACCCTTTGGGTCGTCACATTCTCCACCTCTAAAATAATTGTTCGTCCTCGAATGGACAAGAGAAAGAAGTACCTGAGTCGGGGAAAAGATGAGGATAATGACTCTGCATATCAGACTCGGACTCCCAGGTAGATGCCTCAGGAGGATGACCTCTCCACTGAACACGAACATAAGAGAAACTCTTGGATCTCAACTGACGAACCTGCCGATCTAGAATAGCTACCGACTCCTCCTCATAAGACAAATCCTTGCCAACTGGACAGTGATGAAATCTAACACGTGGGCTGGATCGTCGTGATACCTGTGAAGCATGGATACATGAAAAACTGGATGCACGGCTGATAAGCTAGGAGGAAATGCAAGTATATAAGCCACCTCTCCCACTCGATCAAGAATCTCAAACGGACAAGTGAACCTAGGTCTAAGCTTGCCCTTCTCCCCAAATCTCATCACGCCCTTCATAGGCAACACTCGGAGCAATATCCGCTCACAAATCATAAATGCCACATCTCGAACCTTGCGACTTGCATAACTCTTCTGCCTAGACTGAGCTGAATGAAGCCTATCCTGAATGATCTTGACCTTGTCCAAGGCCTCCTGAACAAAATCTGTACCCACAATCGAGCCTCTCCCAGCTCAAACCATCCAAGAGGAGACCGACACCGCCTACCATATAAAGCCACATAAGGAGCCATCTGGATGCTCGACTGCTAGCTGTTGTTTTAGGCCAACTCCACTAAAGGCAAGAACTGATCCCACAAACCTCCAAAGTCAATAACACAAGCTCAGTGCATATCCTTCAAAATCTGAATAGTCCGCTCTGAGTGACTGTCCGTCTGGGGATGAAATGCTATGCTCAAATCGACCCATGTGCCCAACTTTTGCTGCAGTGCTCTCCAGAAGTGCGTGGTAAACTGCGTACCCCAATCCAAAATGAATGACACGGGCACACCATGAAGGCAAATAATCTCCCGAATATAGATCTCAGCGAACCTCTCAAAAGAATAGGAGACTGCCACATGAATGAAATGTGTTGACTTGGTCAGCCTATCAACAATAACCTCATATAGCATCGAACTTCTTCCGAGTCAGCAGAAGTACAGTAACAAAATCCATAGTAATCTGCTCCCACTTCCACTCGGGAAGCTCAATATTTTGGAATACACCACCAAGCCTTTGATGCTCGTACTTAACTTGCTGATGATTAAAACAATGAGCCACATATGCTACGATATCCTTCTTCATTCTACACCACCAGTAATGCTACCACAAATCCCGATACATCTTCACGGCGCCCGGATGAATAGAGTACCGGGATGTATGGGCCTCCTCCAATATCAACTCTCGAAGCCCATCCACATTGGGAACACAAACTCGCCCCTGCAATCTCAAAACTCCATCCGTATCTAAGGTTACCTGCTTGGCACCTCCTCGCTGCATCGTGTCTCTAAGGAGACACAAATAGGGATCATCAAACTGTCGATCACGGATACGCTCCAATAATGAAGAACGAACGACCATGCAAACTAAAACACGACTGGACTCAGAAACATCTAGTCACACAAACTGATTAGCTAACGCCTGAACATCCAAAGCAAGCGGCCTCTGACTGACCGGAATATAAGCAAGACTGCCCATACTGGCTGACTTCCTACTCAAAGCATCGGCCACCACATTGGCCTTCCCGGGATGATATAGAATGGTGACATCATAATCTTTCAATAACTCCAACCACCTCCTCTACCTCAAATTCAACTCCTTTTGCTTGAAAAAGTACTAAAGACTCTTATGATCAGTGAACACCTCACACTCCACACCATATAAATAGTGCCTTCAAATCTTCAATGCATGAACATTAGCTGCCAACTCTAAATAATGCACTGGATAGTTCTTCTCATGAATCTTCAACTGTCTCGAAGCATAGGCAATGACCTTGCCATACTGCATCAACACTGCTCCAAGCCTAATACGAGAAGCATCACAATAGACTGTATAGGGCCCTGAACTTGTGAGAAAAACCAACACTGGTGTCGTAGGCAAAGCTGTTTTAAGCTTCTGAAAGCTCGCCTCACACTCATCCGACCATCTGAAATGTCACCCTTCTAGGTCAATTTAGTCATCGGGGCTGCAATAGATGAAAATCCCTCCATGAACCGTCGATAGTAGCCTGCCAACCCCAAAAAACTCTGAATCTATATAGCTGATGCTGGTCTAGGCCAGTTCTTGACTGCCTCTATCTTCTAGAGTCCACCTGAATACCCTCTGCTGATACAACATGACCCAGAAACACAACTGAACCCAACTAGAATTCACACTTCGAGAGCTTAGCATATGGCTGACTATCCCTCAGAGTCTGAAGAACCATTTTAAGGTGCTGCTCGTGCTCCTCCTGGCTGCGGGAGTATATCAATATATCATCAATGAAAGATATCATGAATGAATCCAAATAAGGCCTAAACACTCGGTTCATCAAGTCCATGAAAGCTGCTGGGGCATTTGTCAACCCGAATGGCATAGCCAAGAGCTCATAATGCCCATACCGAGTGCAGAAAGCTGTCTTAAGGACATCAGATGTCCTAACTCTCAACTGATGGTAGCCAGATCTCAAGTCAATCTTGGAAAATACCCTGGCACCCTGAAGTTGGTCGAACAAATAATCAATCCTTGGCAGTGGATACTTATTCTGGACAGTTGCCTTGTTCAATTGCCAGTAATCAATACACATCATCATTGACCCATCCTTCTTCTTAACAAATAATACCGGCATACACCAAGGAGAGACATTGGGTCTAATGAAACTCTTCTCAACCAAATCCTGCAACTGTTCTTTTAGCTTCTTCAACTCCGGCGGGGCCATTCGATATGGCGGGGTAGAAATGGACTGAGTGCCCAGAGCCAGATCAATGCAGAAATCATTATCCCTGTCGGGTGGTATACCTGGTAGGTCTGAAGGAAAAACATCAGGGAACTCACAAACAATGGGCACATAATCGATAGAGGGAACCTTAGCACTGGAATCCCGAACATAAGCTAAATAAGCCGAACACCCCTTTCTCGACCATACACCGAGCCTTCACATACGATATAACACTGCGGGTAGAATGACCTGGAGTCCCTCTCCACTCTAGATAAGACATACCTGGTAAACCTGAGGTCACAGTCTTGGCATGGCAATCCAAGATAGCGTGATAGGGTAATGACCAATCCATCCCAATATAACACTAAATTCATCAATGTCCAGTAGAAGCAAACCTACTCGAGTCTCAAAACCTCCAATAACCATTATACATGAACAATGGACACGATCCCCCACAATAGAATCACCAGGCACGACCGCATACGGCGCAAAATAAAACCAAAGCTTCTCTACCACAAACCAGAACAATACTTGCATCTCCACCTCTAATACCTCTACCTCCACCTCTAATACCTCTACCTCCCTCTGAGGGATGTGGAGAAACTCCTCTAGAAATAGCTGCATCAGCTGCTCCCAAGTCGAAGATGGCGACCCGACTGGTCTAGTCAAGCAATACTCTCTCCACCAAGTCTTGGCGGATCCAAACAAGCGAAAAGTAGCAAAATCGACCCCATTGGTCTCAACTATCCCCATGTTCCTGAGAAACTCATGACAACTATCTAGAAAATCTTGGAGATCCTCAGAAGATGCACCGCTGAAAGTAGTAGTGAAGAGCTTGGTGAAACTTATCCAACCTCCACAAAGCCTCCGAAGATGTAGCTGATCTATTACCGATCTGCTGCTGCTCGGTTGAAGAGCAGGTACATAACCTCGCCATTCGCAAAAGGACAAGAGTAGAGGTTCCAATTTAACATTGAGAAACCAAACCGCACGACTAGAAGAACAAATGTTAAACTTTTCGTAACTTTGTAGCCTCAAGTGGATAAATACAGACGTCTCCGTACATATACCTCAGACTCTACTAAGATTGTTTGTGAACTATGAGACCCATGTAACCTAGAGTTCTGATACCAACTTGTCACGACCCAGATTTTCTGCCCTCGGGAGTCATGATGGCGCCTACTAATGAGAGCAAGGCAAGCCAATCTTTAGCTACTTACTTCATTAACACATTGCTTCTTTAACAAATATAAACCAATAACATGAAAACACCAGAACTTTGAATAATTGAGCGGAAGATAACAATTTTTATATCTGAACATGAATTTCTATTACAACCATTTGAATTTCAACTACCCAGAACTGGTGTCACAGTTTCACAGACGGTCTAAGAATACTACACATAAAGGTCTGAAAGAAGTAAACTCAACACTGTCTCCAAAAGTACATGAAAGAAACAGGAATGTAGATGAAAGGAGACGCCAAGGCCTGAGAATGTATACAGGACTACCTTGGGTCGCCTGATGAATAAGATCCAGCAATCTCACTGCGGTCCGAAATCTACAACACTAGGGTCTGCACAAAAGAGTGCAGAGTGTAGTATCAGCACAACTAGCCCCATATGCTGGTAAGTGCCTAGCCTAACCCCGGCAAATTAGTGACAAAGCTAGGACCAGACCACCAAATAAATCTGTTCAGATATATATACAAGTACAACGGAGAAGTAGCAAGAAAATAACAATTTAAGCTGGGGAAGGGAGCATTCTTCAGGGGCAACAGTTAGAAATAAAATATCAGAAATAATAAAGCGTACATCTACAATTTAAATTCTAGCAATAAATGAAGAGATAAGGCAACTTTCATATTCAACTCATCTTGTTACAGGCATGCAACCCGATCCCATTTCTCAATATCTCGTGGTAGGCGTACCACCCGCTTCCATTTCAATATCACTTGTGGTAGGCATACCACCCGCTCCTATTTCAATATCACTTGTGGTAGGCGTACCACCCACTCCCATTTAATTAAATCAACAGTTCCTCTAAAAGAAATTTACTCTAACAAACGCAACAATTAATACGAGTTCATAAGACAATAAGTACATAAAAATTATGATTCACTACGAAAATAAATAACGACAAGTAGCAATTAATTATGGATTATAAAGGGGAAATTAGGTAATTTAGTAATTAATATGTTAAATGTCACGTAGCAATTAAGTCACACAAACATGTAGCAATTAAGGCATAAATTCAAGGCATAACGTTGCGCAATGACACCTTGATTTAGTAATAACAAGTAACACTATAAAGGTAAATATAAACATAAAGAATCATAGAAATAGTGGAATAAGACATTTAATGCACTTGAACTGATAACAACAAGAAATCATAGCAAACTGCAATAAGTGCACGGCATCGCCCTTCGTGCTTTTACTCTCATCCTCACCAAGCAATGATATCGTAAAATGTGCACGGCATCACCCTTCGTGCTTTTACTCTCTTACCTCACATATAATCAATAGAATTGGCACGGAATGGTACATCGTGCGGTACGGCATCACCCTTCGTGGTTTACTCTCTTTTTCTCACAATAAAAAAACAGTGCACGGCATCACCCTTCGTGCTTTACACTATTTCCTCACAAGAAATAACAATGCACGACATCACCCTTCGTGCTTTAATACTCTTCCTCACCCAATCAACAATCACAAACAAGGGCATGGGAATAAATAAACAATAATGGAAATCTCGGCAAGGGAACACAAACAAACAATTAAAACCCAGCAAGGTCACACATCAATAATCTCAACGTCCAAGCAAGGGAAAATATTCAATAAACAATAACGTCCCGGCAAGGGAATAGATCAATAACTCCTTCTTTTTCTTTCACGTTCATCTCATAGTTCACATTATCACTTGAGCCAATACTCCAAAGGTTTACTTATCTCATATACCTTTACAATTTGTATTTCAACTCAAGCCAACGCTCCACGAAGTTTAAAGATCACAATTCCTTTCACAAGCTCTTTATAACATATAGAAGTCATCAATTCAGCATGGAAGGTATAACAAAATCCAAACTGTTCGCAAAATAAGAACTCACGGTCATGCTAGACACCAATGTGTAGATACTCGTCACCATGCCTATACATCGCACTCGACAATCAACAAGTAGCAAATAAAACTCAACTCATATTCCCTCAAGCTATGGTTAGACCAAACACTTACCTCGATGCTTTGAATTCAACTCAAGTCTCAATTATGGCTTTACACCTCGATTCCGCCACCAATTCGCTCGTATCTAATCACAAATTGTTTAATTACATTAATAAACACTAAATGAATCAATTTGAATGCATAAAAATAAATTTCCCAAAGTTTTGCCCAAAAAATCCAAAATCACCCCCAGGCTCACGTGGTCAAAACCTGAGGTTCGAACCAAAACTCTGTTACCCATTCCCCCACGAATCCAAATATATGATTTGTTTTGAAATCGGACCTCAAATTGAGGTCCAAATCCCCAATTTTAGAAAAACCTAGGTTCTACCCAAAATCCCCAATTTCACCCATGAAAATCATTTGATTTTAAGTGGAAAACATGTTAAATGATGTTAATGATAGCAAGAATTGAGTAAAAATTGACTTACAAATAATTTGGAATGAAACTTGTTCTTGAAACATCGCCTAAGGAGTTTGGGTTTTGAAAAAATGGTGAAAAATGGTGAAAATTCGACTAAGTATAAAATTTGATGGGCCTCAGATATAGGATTTGCGAACTTGGGTTCGCAATTGCGAACCCTGCAAGTATGGAAAATGCGAGAAAAATGTTCGCATTTGCAAACGCTTCCAAAACTAAGGACCTTCGCATTTGCGATCACAGTCGTCGCATTTGCGACTGGCTTCCTTCACATTTGCGAACCAGCTGGTCGCATTTGCGAACAAGCCTGCCCGGGTCAACTATCGCATTTGCGATGAATAGCTCGCATTGGCGAGTTCGCATTTACGATGCTGGCTTCGCAAATGCAAAGCCTGCAGATCAGGGACACCAAAAATTTTTCAAAGTTCAAAAATGCAACTCGACACCTATCCAAACCTCACCCGAGCCTTGGGGGCTCCAAATCAAATATGCACACAACCTCAAAAACATCCTACGGACTTATCCGTGCGATCAAATTGCAAAAATAACATCATATACATCGAATCAAGCCTCAAAACTCATGATTTCTTCCAAATTTTCATAAAACATCAAATTTCCAATTTAAGTCCAAAACACGTCAAACAACGTCCGTTTTCAACCAAACTTTACAGAACGTAATTAAATCGTATATAAGACTTGTACCGGGTGCAGGAACCAAAATACGGGCTCGATACCATAGTCTTCTAATCAAATTTCATTTCCAATTTCCTTAATTATTTCCAGAAAATAATTTCACACAAAAATTCATTTCTCGGACATGGGACCTCGGAATTTGATTCCGAGCATATGCCCAAGTTCCATATTTTCCTATGGACCCTCTGGGACCGTCAAATTACGAGTCCGGGTTCGTTTACCAAAAATATTGACCGAATCAAATTTATTCAATTTAATATCAAAATTTAGCATTTTTCTCACATAATTCATATTTAAGCTTTCCGGCTATGCGCCCAGACTGCGCACGCAAATTGAGGCAACCCTAAATGAGGTTTCTAAGGCCTTAGAAGCACAGAATGAGTAAGAAAATAAGTGATGACCCTTTGGGTCGTTACACTATATTTGTCTATGTTATCTATCTATATTATATTAAAAGTACGAAGGCTCTTAGCGAAATATCGTTCGCCTTTTTAACGCTTTAAAGATACTATTCACATTGGACAATATATTAATTTAAGTGTTTCATTAATATTTAAAAATATTACTTAATTTTTGTATTATTTGGTATATTTTGCCAGAATTATTTGTTAGTAAATTTTGCCTTAATTATTTGGTATAATTTTTCTTCACCTTACAAAAAGGAAAGTTAATAAATTAATTTTTTTTCACGTTTAATTACTTGCGCAAGGAAAGTTAAATAAAAACTTCCTACGCTTTCTTTACTTGGTTCTTTAGTTTTTGAAACGTTCTAAATTTGATATTTTTAGATACATTTTCATATCAATTGTCAATACTAAGTAGCAGTCAAAAATTTGTACCCATTTTTCATGATATTATGCATGGATCAGGTATATCATAAAACGGGCTGGAATGTCTGTATGCCTAATATATGCAAAGTGGGTGCTCTATTCAGCAATACAGGATGTCCCTGTAGTTGTCCAACGGGAAAACTCTTTCAATCAAGCAAGTAAACCAAGCAAGTCAAATCGCCAATTGATTTGCCGATCCAACTAAGGACAAAACACCACGCCCACAGGCTCGGCCGAACCGAGCCGCCCAGGCCGCAAGCGACAAACTGGTAGATTCTCAGACTGAAGAAGCAGTGGCTACTATTTCTGAAGTCCAGCATCAGGAATAGCCTCAAGCTGGTGGCCCAGCCCAAGAAGCTGCTGATGAGCCCGTAGAGACTATAGCTAAGCCTGGAAGGGTGAACCAAAGAACTCAGACTGTGGAGCAACAACCTGTGATCCATTCGGTTAACCACATGTTCTTTTTACTCGCGAGAATGGTGCCTTTAAAATCAAACTAAGAGCAGGGAAGGAACTATGGCCGGCATAAGCTCACCAATTAGAAAGCATTGGTTCCTTCACTTTCACTACATCGATGTGGATTGCCTCGTGAAATAGCAATAGAACTTTTTCAGACATTTGTAATTCGTGGTCTAATAAGACAACATCTTGCTTCGAACGTAGGAGTTGCTAGAAAGATAAAGTTGGTTCACTTTCATTAAATGGACGTATGTTTATCGGGGTTGGTTAAATTCCCTTTACTCTTTGGAGTAGTAAATACTTGGTAATTTTCTTGCACACTAGAAAAGTTAATAACTTTTTTTCCTAAATTATTACTGATCCGTTCACCTCTCAATAAATGACATTATTTGTTAAATTATCTAAACTAGGAAATATTTTGTAGTGTTAGATTCTTCACGAGTATATTATTCCTTTTATGTGTCGAATTGTGTACCAAAATATTTTTATAAAAAAAGCTATAATGTCACAATTTAATCGTCAAACTTCGCCCTATTCCAACACCGCGATTCTAGGTTTTATTTATTTTACTAATATCAACATCTTTTGCTATTTCGTATTTTGCAAGCACGTTTACGTGCACCAATTTTTAATGTTGCATCGAGAATTTATCTTTGGTGTTGCATCAAGAAATTATTGTTATATAATATTTTCTTTCATGTTTTAGACGAGGCTAATTTTATCTGTCACGTAATTCACAAATTTAATACAGGTTATTAAACAATTGCTATTCATCACAGAAAATTGGTTAGACAATCGATCTATGTCTTATTATTTAAATATTAGTATTTTTTTTCTTTGTTGTATAATTAATAATACTTATTGTATATTATGCCATTTCAAGTTGCTTCTTTTAAAAAAAATTTAAAAATTTAAACTATCTGACTATCTCCTTTAATTCTGTATAATATTAATACTACATGATTTACAATTGTGTTATTTGCAATTGCCATGCTTGAATCACTCAGGTTTTGACCAATCACATCCGTTCAAGTAAATAATTTTCCTTATATCATAAAAAATCAATTAATGAGTTAGACACTTTGATGACTTATAAAACTCTTACGCATGCAATGGCAAGTGAAAAGAAATTGTCAGACCCAATTTGCATGTCCTTATAAATTTGAAATAGAAAATTGTGGATGTCTTCTTCTTTACTCAGGGATTTGTGTCCCAATTAATAATCTAAGAGTATCTGATTCAAGTTGGGTAACACGGGTCTTAATAATTGGGAGTGGAATAGTAAAAAAGTTTAACAATAAGACAAATTAAGGCACCTGAAAAATTGTGACATTAGTTGATGAAGAAGTAAATATTATTTTATATCAATATTTTATTTCATGTCTTTTCAGATTAGTTTTAACCATCAGATTAACTTAAATAAAACTTTTTACAGGGAAGAAAAATTCACGCTACACTTTTCAATGGTTATATTGAGAAGTGGAAAGAACATTTACAACAAAACAAGATTTGTTACATCATAAACGGACGCATCAATAGTGTTAATCCTAAATTTCAATCAGTGCACAAGGAGCTTGAGATTCGATTTAAGGAGAATGCTTTTGTTCATGAAAGCAACAATCACTTTTCGACCATTGAATTTTTAAATTATTTTATTTTATTCGATGAGGCATCAAAGTGCACCAATGAAATAATTTTTGGTAAGTTCTTTAGATTTCATCCAGTAATCTTTTAATAAATGTATAAATAATATTTTACTTCTATTCGCCTTATTTTTTTTTTAGTAATATACATATATTTGTTTTAATATTCTTTCTAGATATAGTTG
The DNA here is from genome assembly GCA_026770625.1 of Nicotiana glauca. Classification (NCBI taxonomy): domain Eukaryota; kingdom Viridiplantae; phylum Streptophyta; class Magnoliopsida; order Solanales; family Solanaceae; genus Nicotiana; species Nicotiana glauca. The sequence continues at coordinate 6,141 of MU743633.1, read as the reverse complement.
GAATTTTAGTGGATGTTAAACCCTCCATGGGAGAAGGTGCAAAGAAACGAAGGGATATAATGCTTGCAACGAAATGTAAGTCGGAAGTTTTAGTTCAATATGTTAAATATTTCTTCGAAATTAATATGTTAATGATTTAATACGTTTAATTGTGTATTTCAGAGTTGATAGAATGCCTTTAACCTTATGGAATGATTTTTCAGACATAGATGGTCTAGCGCTACAAAAATTGATTGACGAAAAATCTGTTGTTGCGACTTGTGATGTCAGAAAAACAGCATATAGAGGTAATATATCAAGAACTTTGATATTTTTGTAAATTGTTGAATTTTTTATTGTATTTAACCTCTTTTTAATGTGTGAATGGAGTTTTTCAATATCTACTATATATGTTAGTACTATATTGATAAATCCAAAGTTTAAAAAGGCAATAGCTCTCAAAAAATGGTAGTATTTGCTTAGGTTTTCCTAAGTTTAAGCAATCTTAGTAAAATATAGTGTTGCGATATTATGTGTTTACATGAATATTCACCACAACAAATATCTTTTTGGCAATGTATCTTATTATTGATCAGTGTACTTTTCAAAGATTATTGTCACGATCCTGTAACGACCCGACCGGTCGTTTTGAGTACTAGCGCTCTGTTCAGCAGTCTGAGGCTATGAACAGCTTCATTTCAGGTATTATGACTTGTACGCGTAGTCGGAATTGAACTTCGGAAAGTCCAGAGTTGATTTAAAAAGAGAATTCTTATTTCGGAAGCTTAAAGTTGAAAGAATGAACTAGGATGGGAATTTTAAGTAAAAAACCTCAGAATCGGGATTTGAAGGTTCCAGCAAATTTGTGTGATGATTTTGGACTTGGGCGTATGCCCGGTTTGGGTTTTGGATGACCCGGGAGTATTTTGGCGCCTATTGTGGAAGTTAAAATTTTGGAAGAAATTTCTTAAGTTTGGCTTGAAGTGCATTTCAGTGTTATTAATGTCTGTTTGGGATTCTGAGTCTGAGAATAGCTCCGTATGGTGATTCTTGAGTTGGGGGCGCGATCGAAAGTGAATTCATAGATCCGTAAGTCATTTTGGAGCCATTTGGCTAAAGATAAAAAATTTGAAGGTTTTTGAGAAGTTTGACCGGAGGTGGATTTTTTGATATCGGGGTCAGAATACAATTCCGAATGTTGGAGTAGGTACGCAATGTCGAATATGACTTGTGTGCAAAATTTAAGGTCAATCGGATGTGATTTGATAGGTTTAAACATCGGAAGTAGAAGTTTGAAATTCCGAAGTTCATAAAGCTTGAATCGGGGTATAATTCATGGTTTTAGCATTGTTTGATATGATTTGAGGCCTCGAGCAAGTCCGTAATGTATTTTGGGATTGGTTGGTAGGTTTGGTTGAGGTCTTGGGGGCCTCGAGTGGATTTCAGGTGGCTAACGGATCGAATTCAAAGTTTGAAGAAGGGCTGGAGCTGCTGCTTCTGGTATTTCCGCTTCTGAGGATTTGGGACCGCAAAAGCGGCCCCACAGAAGCGAGGAAGAAGCTGCAGAAGTGGTTGGATATGAAGCAGCCCTGGACCGCAGAAGCAGTCCTAGATCCGCAAAAGTGGAACCGCAGAAGCGGTGGGCCGTCTGCAGAAGCGAAAATTGGGCTAGAGACCAATGTCCGCAGAAGAGGGGTTTTGTCCACTTGTCATGACCCCAAACCCAGTCGTGATGGCGCCCAACACAACTGCTAGGCAAGCCCGACCATTTGCACTCTCAACCCGAGCATGGAGCTCAAAACCCGCTATTCGGATACCATTAACAACATTAAAGCTAAAAAACAATTTTAACTAATAGATAGAAACCAAACTGAATATCAAGATAACACCGAATACACTTCCAAAGACCTGGGGGTCATGAGTCTAGAGCCTCTAACAAGACAGTGTAATAAGACTCCAATAATACATAGTCCAAAATCTGCGAAAAGACAATAAAAGGGATAGGGGAGGAGTCGGGTCCTGCGGACGTCAGGCAGCTACCTCGACAACTCCGAACAACTCTGAAATCAACAAAAACTCAGCTAAACACCCGAGGTACCTAGATCTGCACACATGGTGCAGGGAGTAAAGTGAGTACTTCCAACTCAGTGGTAATAAGCGTAAATAATAACTGAACGGTAAGAAATCACGAAAGAACACTCCATCATGCTATATAGTACAGTACAACCTTTTTAACAAAATAGCAAAAATCGTAAAAACAAATCCTTCAGAAACATTTACCTCAGTTTAAAAATCTCTTTTGAAAGTATTCTTTTTCCAACATTAAGCATATGAATGCGATATCAGGTAGTGCAAGTCCGCCCACAAGTCAGCCCCTCGGTCACAGCAGTCTATTTACAAATAATACCAGCGTATCTGGTACACACTGCAAGAAATAGCATGGATGCCAATGATATGAGAGTGCTAAATGTCATTCCACGTAGTACAAACAGGAATCAATGCGTGAATGCAATGCAATGCACATGACCGCTACGGCGCGTAGCCCGATCCATTGGGTACCCAGCGCTCACTATGGGGGGTTCAGACTCCAGAGGGACTCCTACAGCCCAAGCACACTATCATCGTAGCATTCGCTGCGGCGTACAGCCCGATCCACAATCAGTCCAATTATATGCATGCAAGCCACACAGACACAGTCAATTTATCATTTTCAGTTCCAATTATTAGGAATCATAGCTTAAGTGTTTAGGACTTTAGAAATTCACTAATCATTTCGAGATAGTGTTTAACTCAGGAATGATATCATAAAAACATGCTAAGCATCATGGAAACACTAATAATAATCCCTAAGGGATCCAAATAATCGTCACGAAGCCCATAATATGGCAATCAAGTAGGTTTCAGTCAATCACGTAGTAAAATCAACAACCGAGACGGACCAAGTCATAATCCCCAACGGTGCTCTACCCCACGCTCATACCTGGCATGCAAGTCACCACAATACAACACTATGATATGTAAATCTGGGGTTTCAAACCCTCAGGATATCATTTACAAGTATTACTCACCTCGAACCGGTAAAATATCTAGCTCGCGACGCCTTTGCCCCTTAATTCGGCCTCCACGCGCGTCGAATCTAACCAAAATCAGAGCGAATGCATTACAATATGCTAAGGGAACAATACCCAATCCAAAGAACTCGAAAAATACTCAAAAACACGAAATTGGCAAAACCCGAGCCCCGGGCCCACGTCTCAAAAAATTTTGAAATTCACATTTCCAGAATCCTCGTCTCGCCTCGAGTCCGTACATACCAAGAACTCCCAAATCGGACCAAAAATGGCCCCTCAAATCCCAAATTTAGAAATTTTACTTCAAGCCCTAATTTCTTATAATTTAGCCATAATCTCATGAATTTCAAGGATGATTATTCAATAAAATCATGTATTTAACTTATAAAACTTACCTCCAATCGATTCTCAGTCGAAACCCTCTAAATTCCTCGTCAAAAGCTCCCAAGGTTGCTTAACAATAGTGAAAAATATACTTGGTTCGTGGATGAAATGTTTATAAACCTTCTGCATTGTTCGTGAAATTCCTTCATCGCGTTCGCGACCACCACCTCGCGAACGCGAAGAGCAAAATTTTAAAAGCCCAAAAAATAAAAATCTATGCGTTCGCGACTCAGACCATGCGAATGCGATAGCTAATGCCTCATACTTACGCGAGCGCGTCTCCAAACACGCGAACGCGTAGAACAAACCCCATTGGCTCCAACTCCTTATTCGCAAATGCGTCACACCTAATGTGAACGCGAAGCACAGGGTCAAGACCCTCCGCGAACGCGAGACACCAGCGAACGCGAGACACCAAACACGAGCGCGAAGGCTAAACACAGGCCAACCCAATTCCCTTCTACGCGAACGCGTCCTTCCCTTTGCGAAAGCGTCCTTCCCTTCGCGAACGCGAAGGCTAATTTCCAAGCCTCCGAATAACTCTACGCGTTCCCGACTCAGCTATGCGAACACGAAGAACAACCTTCTGCAACACCAACAGCTGAAAACCAGCAGTCTTTAAAGTCCAAAAATGGTCCGATTCACCATCCGAAATCACCCCGATGCCCTTGGGACCTCAACCAAAAGTACAGATATGTTCTATTACCTCATTCAAACTTGCTCGAATCATCAAAACGCCATCGTTAACATCAAAATCCTCAATTTTCATCAAATCAAAGCCTAAGTTTCTTAAAAACTTCCGAATTGCACATTCGATCAAAAACCCGACC
>MU743632.1:66263-90262 GCA_026770625.1 Nicotiana glauca | reverse complement strand
TTTGAACTCGTGGGGTTATGGGTGATTGGGTTTTGGTCCGAGCCTTGTGTTTGGACCATGTGGGCCCAGTGTCGATTTTTTTTGCTATTTTGGAAGAATGATGGGAATTTCATTTCTAGACTATGGGATTATGTTTTTGAGCTCTTATTGAAACTATTAAACTAAATTGTGCCTAGATATCATTGTTTCGGAGTTGGATTCTAAAGGAAAGGCAGTTTTAGAGCCTTGATTGCTATTTTCGGACCGAGGTAAGTGTTTGTTCTAACTTTAGAATGAGGGATTAGGATTAGGGTATTATTTGCTACGTGCTAAATGTGGAGTACGATGTATAGGCATGGTGACGGTTATCTATGCACCAGAATCTAGCATGACCGTGAGTCTTATATGTGTTGGATTCGGATTAAATAGTACATTTTCCTTGCTTGGGTTGATAAGCATAATATATTGTGATTGGTTTGGCTTTTGGAGCATTGGCTCGGACTAGAAATTTTTACCCGAGAAATAGATGATTAAAAGTGGAACGTGTAGCGATTAGTCCCTTGCTGGGACGTAAGTATTTATTGTATTCTCCCTTGACGGGATGATTGAATTGTTAACTTGTATTCCCATGTCGGGATTTTCTTGTGATTGTTGTTACTCCCCTCGCACTTGAGTTGTAGTCGTTGTTTGGGTGAGTTCTTGGTATTAAATGTTGAGGATTGGGTTGCACGCCGCAACGATGTTGATGAATATTGAGGATCGGGTTGCACGCCGCAATAGTATTGATTGTTGAAGATCGGGTTGCACACCGCAACGGTGATATATGTTGAGGATCGGGTTGCGCGCCGCAACGGAGTATGGACTAAGTGTACTGTTTCTCGTATTAGTGACTTCCTGTGTTTTCCTTATCAATTGTTATTGTCCAGCTTCATTTCTTTAACGATGATTTCTATATTTAGACTGTAGTACCCCACAACATGTTTCCCCCTCCCTTTTAACTGTTTAAAATAGTGTATTTCCTGTTATTGCACATATATCTGTACAGGTTAATTGTGGTAGGTCCTATCTAGCCTCGTCACTACCTCGCCGGGGTTAGGCCAGGCACTTACCAGCACATGAGGTCAGTTGTGCTGATGCTACACTCTGTGTTTCTTTTGCACAGATCAGGATGCAGCTTTTGCACCCCAGCAGTATTAGATCGGGAGCAGACCTTCAATCCAGGGACTCTTGAGGTAGACTTGCTGACATCCGCAGGCCCGGAGTCTCTTCCATCTTTATTCAGTTTGTTAACCCTTATATTGAAACAGACTGCTATGATTTCTTTTAGACGTTGTATTTAGTAATCTTAGAAGTTCATGAGCTAGTGACACCAGGTTCTGGGTAGAGATATGTTTCAAATTTCCGCATTTTTGGTTTCATTTTTATTAAGCTTAAAGTCTTCCGCACTCGTTTAGTTGATTTCCGTTTATCTATATTGTTGAGATTTATCAGAGAATGTTTAAAGTTTGGCTGGCCTAGCTCCGTTAGTAGGTGCCATCACGACTCCCGATGGTGGGAAATCCGAGTCGTGACAATCCACTAGTGTGGTTCTCGGCCATGCTATAATTGTGACTTTAAGTGCAAGCAAGAATTACAGATACAGGGTAGTTTCACATAATGGTTGCAAGCAATACAAGAAGTTAAAGAAGTTGAAGACTAGGAGGAAAATAGTTTAGAAATTCTGAAAATAAACAAGTAAAGGGGATGGGGTTTTGCACATATTTTGAGCAATTAAAATCAAGTTGAAGAAGCAGAAATTTTGGAAAGAAAGCAGTTTTTGAAGTTCCGAAAATAAACAAGTAAAAAGAAGGGGGGGCCCTAAGTTTATAAATAATATGGATCACCCCATACAACACCCGGTAACTGTTTATACACGTGGTATTATTGCGTGGTAATCACATCCATATCTACCCTTTCCCACCCTATTATGGTATTAAATGCGGAACGGTCTCGCTTTTCTTATTGCATGCTATTACCCGCCCCAATCCTATAAGTCCCGGAGGCATTTGGGACTACTAATCCTAAAAGGGAAGGGGTATGAGGTTTTATAGTTTTAGAAGGACAAAATTCTAAGGCGACAATCAAAACAAATATATAGCAAGTTGGGGGGAAACACTCAAACAAATAAGGCTCACACAGACCTTCTTAGATCAAAGAAAGCATATAATTTAGCTTGTCTTGCTCGTACTGATTAAGGTCTCATTAAACTTAAGAGTCAAGAAGGCAGATTGGTTTATTGGAAATTTTAGATAAGAAATCGGAATCAGACCGGCCTTCTGGTTGGAATTTATTGAGACTGATTCTATTAACTAATTTACCTTATAGCTTGCCTAGGTTAAACCTATGGGCATGGTATCTAAATACGAGAGAAAGATACTGATTTCAGAAGCAGATTTATTAACAGCAGGAACATAAGTTCTGCAAGCGTTTAAGCACTGTTGTTACCAATTTTAAACTTATAAACGAGTTGAGGGATTCAGATTGGTTGATTACTCCTATAGGCATGTATTCTAAGTGTGACTGATTTTAAGCTTTATGGAAATACAGAAATCCTATAGGCATGGTGTCTAGAATACTGATTTTATTATTTAAACCTATATATCATTTGCCTAGTGATGGATACGTATGCAGAATTCAGGAAGCCCTATAGACATGCTCTCTATATGATAGGCAAAAATGCAACATCCTATAGACAGGTTCTCTATATGAGATGTAGAAATGCAGAAGCGACTTATATGATATATTATGTATGAAATGCAGAACGTATAGGCAGGATTTCTAAGGTGCAAAAGTGCGGAAGTTCTTAGACATGGCATTCTAAAAATACAGAAGTAAAGAACCTAAAACAGGATTTCTATATGAAAATGTAGAAATGCATAACTTAACACAGGATTTCTTTATTAAAATGCACAACTTAAAACAGGATTTCAATATGAAAGTGTAGAAGTAAATACCTAATGAACAGGATATCTACCCTTATGCATAAAATAAGTAACCCTCCCCTTTTCACCATAAACCCCATAAGTTATTACAAATTATTACAGCCCAGAAGGAATAAAGGAAAGGTAAAATTACATCAGAAAACTAAAACATTTACAACAAAGGAAAGCCTGATTCAGACTTCCTATCTGAAGAAAAGTAAACCAACTCCAAAGATCAAATTCCAAAGCCCTTCTCATTTTTTGGGTGTGTTAGAGTTCCCAAGAGCTTTATGAACTCAGGGCTGTGCTTACACCCAAATTCATTGCAAAATTGAATTATAGTGCAGTGTGGAAGGGCCAGCCTTTAAATGTCTAAGTTTAGAGGGAGCTCAAGGTCCCAAAGCAAGGCTCATAAGAGGGGAGGGGGGCAGAACTTAGAATCTAAGAGAGAGAGTGCAAGTGCATAGAGGGGATTTTTGGAAAAAAGCCATGACAGGCTGGTGGTCATACCCAGCAATTAGAAGTGCCGGCACACCCCAACCAGCCTGTTAGCCACATTGTTTGGGAGTTAGGATCCATTAAAGGATCAAGTCCAGATATGAGCAACAATTGGGATGCTGCCAGGCCTGAACTTTAACTTAAACACATAGAAGGGAATAAGGGTATAGGGAATTCATAATAGCAACAGATGTAAACAGCATATTCAATACTGAACATAAACATCAAAGTAGACAAGATTGTAGAAACTATAAAGCAAACACATAGGAATGAGGCTGAAAACAAAATTAGAACATACCTGTTTCAGGGAAACATAGAGAGAAGAGCAGTAGTAAAGCCAAATTGCAAACACACAGCCAGAAGATTTCAAAAGAGAGTGAGGGTACAGTAGTATTGAAATTGAAAGTTTTCAATAAGTGTTGTGTTAGAGTACTGAACTCAAGATGTCTTAAAGTGCTGAAAGGTCGTGCCCTTTATAGTGCAGAAAGCAAGTAAGAAAAAGGTAAGAAAATAGTTTCGAAATAAATTGCATAAGGTCTCCCTTTAATTAAGGGGTACCGATTTCAAACGCGCAGAATAAATAAGGAAAGAATTTGATAAAAATATTTTCTAAAGTAGTACAAGAAGGGAAAATACACAGAAACTATTTAAGGAAAGAGTTTGATAGCAACATGATTTGTGCAAATAAGAAAAGACAATCAATCAATAGTTGTAAAAATCGGAAATTGAGTTTTAGTATGAATGAATCCAACCAGAAAAGGTAAAGAAGGGTTCAATTAAAGAAAATCAATAACAATGAATCAAACATTATTAAAAGTAATTTTGAATCAATCACAAATTGGCAAAACCCTTTTTGAAGGAAGAATTCCTCATATATAAAGCATACGGACATGTCAAACAAGAAAGAACTGTCATGCTAATTAGAAAGAATCTAGTATAGAAAAGTTTAGACAAACAAAGAGGCTCAAATTCAGTACATAGACTCAGACTTAGTTTGAGAGAATCCAGGGTTCCATAATAGAACCCTAGTCCAAACACAAGATCAAACTCGCCAAAAACCCCTAAATCCTAGGGTTTCAACTCGAATCAGTTGCAGAGACGAGAAGATAGATAACTAAAATAGGCTTAGAGGTCTCTTTCAGAGACTCATGAGAAAACAAATAGGTAAAATAGCAAGTTTGAAACAAACATAGTACAAAAGCTGATTTCAAGCATAAAGAACAAGTATTAAGAAAAGCTTGGAACTTAAAGAAGTTCAGAAGACAAAGAGGTAGTATAAACTTAAGAAATAGTAGAAGAAAAATGTCTAGAAAGAACTCAAACAAAGTCCAGAGGAAAGCAAATAAAGAACTAAGAGCTTAGTATAAAATACTATAAAGGAACACAGGGGTAAACGAACACATAAGATAAACGTGTGAAAACATGATATAGAAACCAGTAGAAGAAAGAACGGAGCACATTAGAAGAATATGCATAATAAGGCAAACATAAGAACATAGGAGAAGGACATGCGAGGCAAAAAAGAGAACATAAAACATAGCATAGATAGATTCACACAAACAAAAGAAGAAGAAGAGTCGGAGAAACATTTTGAAACTTTTTCAGAAACCCTAAGTCGAAGAGAAACAAATTTTGAAAGAAAAGATTGGGGAAAATGTTTTAAAACTCCATTAGAATACATATATAGCATAGATTTAAGAAAACAACCAGAGAAAAACCTCGAATAGCTAGGGTTTCAGAGAAACCCTAGAAATGAGAAAGGCTTGGAAAAAAGTGCGATCTTGAGTCGGAGAGGTCAGAAATAGGCTCCTGATGCTTGGATACACCAGAGCGAGGCCGGAGAGTCCTCAAATCCATGAATCTAAGAAGATTTGAAGGAACACCATCGATGTCAGACCTCGAAACTTCGAACACCCAGGGTTTAAAGGTGGAGGGGGGGTGAGTACAGGCCATCCATGGCCTGGGAAGCCATGGATTCCGATGACAGTACAGTTGAAAAGGGCAAAATATGACTAGGGTTCCGAGGAACCTTCGAGAAAGTTTTGGGAGAGGAGAGTGTTTGAAGGCGGCTAAGAGCTGGAAATGAGGGGATTAGGGTATAGTTGGGTAATTAAAATGGTAAGGAGTAATCGTGGCGGTTGATCAAAATGATCAGCGACCTGGATTAAAAGAAAACCGGGCGGGTTGGATAAACTGGTTAAGGGGTTGCATTAAAATTGAAATTGGGCTGGTCCAACTGGGGGTTAAGATTGGGTCAATTGGAGGCTAAAGTTAAAATGTAATGGGGCTACAATTGAAACGAATTGGGGGCTATATATTAAATAGCCAATTTTCCCTTTTATTTTATAAAAAATAGTAAAAATAAATTTTAAATTAAATTAAAAGTAGTAAATCAGTAACTAATATATAAATATTAATTTAAAAATACTGGAACCGATTTCGTAATGATAAAATATTATTAATCTTAAAATAGGCTAAAATTGCAATTATATGCAATTTAGCTTTTAAAATAATAAATTTGTAAAAATATACAAAAAATTAACTTAGTATAAATGTGGGAATAAAATACATTGTTCACCAAAATGGATGATTTTGAGAACTGCTAAAATGGACAGTAAATTGATTTTAAAAATCTTTTTTAAAATTGAGAAAAATACTTAAACCCTTGGACATGCTTATATATGCATATATATGTTATTGTGAAAGTATTTTGTATATATGAAAATATACAAGAAAAAATTAGGTATCAACAGCTGCCCTTCTTTACCCGGGAAGGATGACAGAGTTGTCGGGTAAAGATGTGGTGGCCAATTTGACCGAACGGAATGGTTTGAAGAGTTTGACCTTGCTCTGGTTCCTAAGATGCCTACATATCCCTGGTCTTACAGGAATCATGTCATATGTAGTTCAGGATACATCGGCGGAATATGCTGATGGAAGTTTAACAAGAACGGACACTGTATTCAGGTCAGGAAGGATAGTTAAGGTATAATTAGGGCTGCGAGAACTGGAGTTGGATCGCTCCTGCTGAGACAACCGTTTGATAGCCGGTTTGCCTGCAAATGAACAATACAAAATGTATATAGTGCAAAATTTAAACATGATACAATTTCCCGTTGGACCATGAATGTTGTCTTTGGACGGTTAAGATGACGTCCTCAGACCATGACGTCCTGGGCCATGAAGGATATATTAAAGGATTCGCAGGCTATGAAATGATGTTCTCGGGATATGAGAATGATGCCTCTGAACCATGATGCCTTTGAATAATGATATGGAAGCGATAAAAGTAGGGTCCTCGGGCCATGGCATGGCGTTCTCGGGCTATGAAAATGGTGCCTCCGAACAATGACGTCATTGGACAATTTGGCGATATTTCAGCCCATGAGTTGCAAAAGGTGGCAATCTTTCAGCCCATGCAACACAATAAGCAGAGATCTTTCAGCTAAATGCAAGTTTAATAAGTGGCGATATTTTAGCCGATACAGATATAAATAAAAGTGGTGATATTTCAGCCAATGCAAGATGTGAATAAGGGTGGCGATCTTTCAGCCAAATGCAAGGTAAATAAATGGCTATATTTCAGTTGATGCGAGACGTAAAGATAAAGGGTGGAAATATTTTAGCCATGCAGGATGGAGGTAGAGCTTAACCTCAGAAGGCAGAATAATAGCCTTATGCAATGCAAGAAATGCAAGATGGAGGTAAAGCTTAACCTCGTAAGGCAGAATGGTTGCCTTGTGCAATACAGGAAATGTAGATAGAGACAGAGCTTAGTCTTAAAATGTAGAATGATAGCCTTATGCAATGCAAGAAATGCAGATAGAGACAGAGCTTAGTCTCTGAAGGCAGAATGGTAACCTTATGCAATACAAGAAATGCAGATGGAGATAGAGCTTAGTCTCGGAAGGCAGAATGGTAGCCTTATGCAATGCAGAAAATGAAGATGGAGACAGAGTTTAGTCTAGGAAGGTAGAATGGTAGCCTTATGCAATGCAGGAAATGCTGATGGAGACAGAGTTTAGTCTTGGATGGCAGAATGGTAGCTTTATGCAATGTAGGAAATGCAGATGGAGACAGAGCTTAGTCTCGGAAGGCAGAATGGTAGCCTTATGCAAGAGATAAAAGCGAACAATAATAAAAAAAATTCTTAGCTAATAGTTGGTAGATGATTGTGATATTGCGGCTGCTGGGGATATTGTGTGCGGATAGCAAGTGCGAATAGGTGTGACAATTATGAGAGTTGTGTTATTGAAAAGTATGGGTGTATAAATGTATTCGGTAATTTTATTACTTGGTTGCCTGCATCCAAAGAAAAATTATGAATTTTGTAATGGGGGAGGGTTAGTTCGTATCCCCGCTAATTTTGCTTGACATGCGTGGCTCTGATCTGATGACATGGTATGTGTCATAGGGGTGACGTTGCTAAACAAAACAATTTTGATAATAGACATGCATGTTTTAGTAAAAAATATGACATAAATATATAACCGAAAATAGTTTTCTTCATATGCCGACGACTGCAACTCGGTTCAAGACATTGCAACCTCTCTTGCCTCGGAATTTTAAGGGTACTCATCAAAATTCTGCCCCAGTATACTGGGTTGCTGCTTCTGAAGGCTGCTTGCGATGATCGGCTGAAGTTACTTCAGAATTCTGCCCCAGTTTCCAATTGCGCGGAAAATAAAAATTTTATTGAATTGTGACCGAACCCAGAAGGCTGCCTACATATCCCCTGTTAAACGGGAATTAGGTTAGACGTAGTTCAAATTACATCATAAAGGAAATCATAAATGTTTACACATAGTATCGGTTCACTACATCTGAATTGATCGGCTTCGGCCAAACTTCTTCGTCCATTTGTTCAAGTATGAGGGATCCTCCTGTTAGAACCCGGTGAACCATGTACGGACCCTGCCCGTTAGGAGAGAACTTCCCTTTGGCCTTATCCTGATGCGGGAAAATTTTTTTTAACACCAGCTGCCCCGGTGTATACTGTCTTGGCTTGACTATTTTGTTGAAGGCTCTAGACATCCTATTTTGATAAAGCTGACCGTGGCAAACTACATTTATTGTTTTTCCATCTATAAGAGCTAACTACTCATAGTGACTCTTTATCCATTCTGCATCGTCGAGTTCTACTTCCTGTATGATCTTTAAGGAAGAAATTTCTATCTCGACATGAATGACCGCCTATGTACCATAAACCAGCATATAGGGGGTTGCCCCAGTTGATGTGCGGACCGTGGTGCGGTACCACAATAAAGCAAATGATAACTTCTCATGCAACTGCTTATGATGCTCTATCATTTTCCTCAATATCTTCTTGATATTCTTATTGGCGGCCTCTACGGCTCCATTAATCTGAGGTCTGTAGGCTCTAGAATTCTTATGTTTGATCTTGAGGGTTTCACACATGGATTTCATCAAGTCACTATTGAGGTTGGAACCGTTATCAGTAATGGTTGATTCTGGAATCCCGAACCGACAAACGATACTGTTTCGGACAAAGTTTGCCACGACTTTCTTAGTCACTGCCCTGTAAGATGCTTCTTCAACGTATTTGGTGAAATAATCAATCGCCACTAGGATGAATGTGTGCCCATTTTATGTGACAGGTTAGATTAGTCCAATAACATACATTCCCCACGCGGCGAACGGCCACGGTGAGCTTGTTTCGTTAAGCTCGTTTGGGGGCACCTTTATCATATTTGCATGTATCTGACAGCGGTGGCACTTTCAGACGTACTGAATGTAGTCCGTTTCCATAGTCATCCAAAAATAACCTGCTCGGAGTATCTTCTTGGCTAAGACAAAGCCATTCATATGTGGGCTGCAGGTCCCTTCATGAATTTCCTCTAATAGCCTTGATGTTTTTTTTTTGCGTCGGCACACCTTAGTAATCCCAAATCGGCAGTCTTCCTATACAGGATTCCTCCATCATGAAAGAAATTGTTAGATAACCTCCGAAGTGTACTCTTCTGAGTGGGATTTGCAAGCTCTGGGTATTCTCCTTTTGCCAAGTATTCCTTGATATCATGAAACCAAGGTTTTCCATCTACTTTTTCTTCGACATGAGCACAGTAACACTACTGGAAATTTTACCTATGGCTACGGAGGAAAAATCGTTCCAATAGGTAAGACAACCGTTGCCATAGACGTACTACTACGGTTCAGCGCCCGTCCCACAAGCTGTCGTGGCTATAGAGTTTATGGAACGGTTTGTGGAACGGTTCTCATAACCGTTGCTATAGAACAGCCTATCGCTACGGTTTCCTCTCTTCCTGTTGGAACGATTATTTTTATCAACGGCAAAGGTTAATAACCGTTACCATAGAGTTAAATGCAACGGTTGAACTACCTATTATAACGGTTTGTACATTATTTTGGAACGGTTTGCAGGTCCTATGGCGACGGTTCACATACATATTGCAACGGTTGTTAGATTATTTTGGAATGGTTTGCAGGTCTGATGGCAACGGTTGAGCTGCCTATTGCAACGGTTTTTATTTTATTTTGGAATGGTTTGCAGGTCCTATGGCAACGGTTCACGTACATATTGCAACGGTTGTTAGATTATTTTGGAATGATTGCAGGTCCTATGGCAATGGTTGACCTACCTATTGCAACGACTTTTATATTATTTTGGAACAGTTCAAGCCCTATGGCAACGGTTTTGTTAGCTGTAGCAATTTCATTGAATTGAATATATACTATAAAACACTAAAATTTATATAAATACAAAAAGAAGCTTTTCATAATCCAAATTGTCCGACAATAATCCATAGATAGTGATGAAACTAATAACATACATTTGATATTTCAACATCAAAAGTTTTAAAAAAATTTAATAACAAACATTCCTAGAAACCGCCACATGCATCTACAACAATCAACAATTCAAAATTCAATTAAGGTCTAGATCTTCATCACTGTCTTCGTCTTCCATCTCTTCATCTACTCCACCTGCAAAAATCCCAAAATGAGTTAAGTAAATTTAAGAATTTGACAGTTTTAGGCTTAGCAGAAATTTGCGAAGCCTAAAATATTTTACTCACTACTAGGAATTCCTGATTTGCTATCTATCAAAGCATACTTTGGTAGGCTTGAAATTATGTTTGCCTCGTGTAAAGATAAGAAAATGGGAAACTACTAACGGAATTAAAGTATTAAGTACAAGAAATTGCATAAAGGAATCAATATACCACTCAAACAGGAAAGAATTATCTATACTGAAAAGATGAATTGTACTCGAGTTGCCGTGTAATAGAAAATTACAAACCAAGAAAGAAATAATTCAAATAAAGCCGGATATTTCAAGGAAGCAAACTAAGCTCAGAACATGTGTTAACCCCCATCAGAGTCACACTAGAACCAATCAATCAGTCAAATGAAGAAACCTCATTTACTGTATTCAATTTCCAAATCTTACTTCCTAATTGCTGGAGGATATTACATTCAGCAAATTCCCCCTCTCATAGTTTGGTTACCCTTTCATAGTTTGGTTAAAATATCTAAGCTACAGCTACTATTGCTATAAATTGCTACCAGGAGTGCAGTACAACGTCAATGACTACAACGAGAGTTCAAAAGGAGTCTATTGCCAAGTTGCAGATTTCCCAGCAATAAAATCAGTAGGCCAATCAAAGTACAATTACCAACTGCCCAGAGTTACCAGGCCACTTAAAAGAAGTAATGAAATCCAAATCAACAAAGAAAATAGGGAATGACAGTACTCTTTGAACTCTTGTGCACTGATAAAGAGAGAGAGCGAGAGAGCGCATAGTGAGAAGCAACATAAAAAAAGAGGAGAAGAAGAGGAAAGAGAAGAAGTGTAACATTTGCTACGGACTAACCTTGGTTGTTACTTCCCGCGGATGGACGATTGATTGGTTGAATAGCACCTTGTTGTGCAAAAGCAGCTTCGTCAGGTGCACGAGCACTGAATATTATCTTGTCAGGATCAAGCCTTAAATCGGGGTTGAGACGTCGAAGTCGTGTAACGACGTTCATCATAATATCTTGTTCCATAGCATCCTTTTGCGCATTAAGCTCTTCCAGCATTTTTTCCTTTTCTGCATTGATCTTTTCCAACAATTTTTGTTGCATTCTCTCTTCCATTTCCTCCATTTTTTGTTCCATTCTCTCATCAGTAGCATTTACAGAGGATCCAAAATCTCCTTTTTCTTTTTTAAGATAGTTTTGTTAACTCCTCGTCCATACAATCTTGCCCGGCCTGGGTGCTCAAGTCTCATGACTGATGCAAACGCATCAACTGAATCACTACCATCTACACTTTCTTGATTTGATTGTCTTGCCTCCATTTCAGCCTACAAACCAAATGCAAGAGAATAGAGTATAAGTAAATAAAACTAAGTCGATAATTAAGAATAAATAAATAATCACGATAATCTTTAAACTAAAAATTTCTTATAATTTTACTAATTGTATTCTCAGAAGAGCTTTTGTATACTCGACCAGGTTTTCTTTTTCTTCTAGCCACAAGATATCTTTACTTGATAGAGTATCCGAAGTATCAGCCATTTCCTTCTTTTTTTCCTAATATCATGAAAAATGGTATAATAATATTTTCATTCAAAGTTAGCAAGTTAATACTTAAAGAAAAATAAGAGAAAAAAATCAAACCTCGATGATTTGAGCAAAACTTGTTTTGCCAGCAGTGTGTGGATGCTTCAACTTTTTTCGATTCTCGATATTGGTTTCAGACATTTTCTGGAAATAAACAAGCAAACATTATGCATACTTAACTTTCACAACTGACAAGAATGAGTTGTGCTTTTGAAATACTAGCCATTATGCCACAACTTGAGAATTGCTAAACAATATGGATTCTTATCACACAAAATTTGTCAAAGAAAGAAATACATATAATAAGATAACTTTGTTCATTGTCTCCTGCTGCCACCAAAGTCCAGGTCTTTCATGTTCTTCAATAATTACCTTAGAAGCTAACAATGAACAAACTCCAATATCACTTATTGTCTTTCTTGAATCAAACTTTTGTTGAGAATTTTTGCAATGAGCAATTGCTGCTTGAATTGAGTTCTCTATTTCTGAATATGCATTACTGTTTCTCTTAAAGAAATGCATATCTTGAAATTCATTTGAATTGTTTGAACTTGAAGCTGATGACGAACCCGAAGACGACTTAAATGAAGAAGAGGAACTAGATTTAGCTGTTGAAAATCTTTTAATAGCTCCTGAAAATAATCTTCTATGTTTACCTTTCAAATCTTGATCAACAACCAGATTGGTACAGACTTGATACTCATTTGAACAACCAGATTTAGAAAAGAAAGACTTGACAAAAGCGCGGGAGAATTTAAGTTTCGAACTAAAATTCCCAGGAAGTAGAAGACTATAAAACCAAATGATGACATTCTAATGACTCTTTCTATTTCTTAACTTCACTGTTCTCTATACATGCTTTCCATAAGTAGCTTTGCCCCTGGTTACTAGCTACAAAGTGGGAATGAATGACAACAGAGTAGTCTATAGTCAAACAATCTCGAGGTAACAGCTTTGTAGTCAAGAAGTCACAACTCGAACCATCGTGACCACTGCTCCGTACTCGTGTTAACTTTGTGTAGAAAGGGAGAAAAAGTAAATGGAGATTGACTGCAGCAAATTGGCTACAGAATTAATATTCAATGCCTCCAGTCTTCTTAATTTGTTTATGTTGTCAGCCACTTGTGTCTTGATTACCTACCTATACTGGTCTTTTGAACTGCTCCAAGAATTCTATACTATCACCATTTGGCATTGTGGTCTTGCGAGTAGACGAATTACGAGTAGACGAATTACGAGTAAATCATTAACTCAATGATTTCTTACGAAGGTTAAGCTGCAACTATCCCAACTCACAAGATGCAGATTATGTACACTGGTAAGTGTAACAGCCAAATTTCGAATTGGTTGAAAACTTAGTCCTTCCAGCATTAGGAACAGACCTAAAATAACAACCCTGATGCACTTAGTAATTCGAGGGTAAATCAAAACCAATGGCGAAGCCAAATAATTCAACAAGAACGATCAAATTTTGAACACCCTTTGCTAGTGGGCGATACAAGGGTGTTCAAAGTCTATTGTTTAATCAATAAAAAGTAATATTTTACCCTATATATAGTATAATTTTTCGGCAAAAAAGGTGTTCAGTTGACCTCCCTTGGCCCTACATAGCTTTGCTCCTGAGCTCAACTAACAAGAAAATCGAATAGACAAAGCTGGTGATTTGAACATATATGTGAGCAAGGTACATGAAGCTAATCTTTTATATGATCCAAGATTACTGAAAAAGAAATTTAAAAAGGAACACTAAAAAGTACCTAGTTTTTCACATACTGTGGAAGTATTATACAACTTGATAGGTTCACAGCCGTGAGCCTCTAGATTGATAAAGTTCCATAGTTTCTCTGCCTTTGTTCACTAATTCTTCAACTATAGGATCTTGCATTAGGTTCCCTTGTTTTGTAGCCCATTCCAACACTATATGTGCATTATCATCAGCTAATGCTTCACTATCAGGAACATGTGTTGCTATGTAACTCAAGAGTTTCAAACAAGGAATTTGAACCATTTGTTCTCCAAAGTAAATCAATGGAACTAAGAAAATGACAAGAATAAGTTGGACTAATTTTCAGTTGCATCCTGATAGTGGAAAGGAATCACTTAGGCTTATCACAGAGTTGGCAAAAGTTATGTAATTACCTTGGCGGCATCGGAGTTTCAATAGTCAAGAAGATCTTTAAAGTGAGACGCAGGAACATTTTGTGGCCTATTATGCATTCGAAGCTCATCATTCTCATATGTATCAAAGTGTTTTTTCTTCAACTGACTTTTATATTTTCTCCAAGCAGTACAAACTGAATCAAAAACCCAATTCTTCGCCTCTTCAGGAATGTCATATTTTTCCTACAAATTTAGTGCAATTGGGTTAATATAAGAAATGTGAAATATCAACGCTTATTGAACATTAGGAACTTCATACCTTGACATATTTCCAAATATCATTTTTTTTATCTACTTTCCTCCAATCAAATACATTAAGAGGACAAAAGGTCTCATTCCTTCCCAATGTGCCGAGGAAGCTACCCAACTCTTTCACAACTTCCTTAGTAGGACCAATGGGTTGATTGAACTCATTTCGCATGATTATTTTACGGTCTTTCCTACCGTGCGCACTTTGCATTTGAGTTGGGCCTCTTTTTCTTTTTGGCACGGAAGGGCCTGCACTAATACAAAACAAGGATAATCACCAATCACCACTGATAGTTAATTTTATGATTAAATTTATATATACTTGCCTGGTTCCTCAGATTGTTCAATTGCTTCATGATTGGTAGAATCCTCAGATGGTTCATGCACAGCTTGTGATGTAGGAGTGATGGAATCCATTGGTACTTGCCGGACTTGTTCTTGTACTCCTTGTGCTGTAGAAAACGTAGAAATCAATGGCACTTGCCGCACTTTTTCTTGCAGTTGAGATCTTTGTGAAACATTCTCAGCTTCTGATTGTCTTTCTTCATTTTCATGAAAGGTTCTTTTTGTTTTCAACGATTGATTTCGCAAAAATGCAAGTGATCGAGATTCTGATTGCCTTTCTTCATTTTCATTAGACCTTATAGCTTGAGAGGTTCTCTTTGTTGTCAACGACGAAACATTTTGGTTTCGCAAAGATGCAAGTGATCCATCTGGAATGCGGTTGGATATTTTTTTATTTTTGCTTGAACACCCTTCTTGATTCATGACTATTAAAATCTCTGCCAGATTCAAAAAAGCAGACGCGAAATACTATAAGATGAGTACATATTACTGAAAAAAGGAGAAGTATAAAAAGAAAAGGTAGAGAGGCAAAACCTACTACCTTTCTGTTCAACCTCCTTATGATTCAACACCTGTTTGAGCACCTGAAGAATAAAGGAAGCATCAAATCACTCATTCTTGTATATAACATTCCCAACAAACAAAAGATAAAAGACATCAACATCTCACAAGACAAAGATATTCAACTTATCCTTATATGACTCAAGACTGTGATTGTCAAATGGCAGTGGTTTAGGATAAGGGAAAAGGCAGAAAACATGAAATTGATGACTAAAAGATGGAAAATTAATGACTACAGGCAGAAAACAGGACTTAGTGACAAAGTGAAGATGAGAGAGAGGAGCAACCACAATTCAGTTACAGAAGATAACTCCAGATATAACAAAAGACCAAGTGGTTCTCACAAGTCGCTCAAATTTTGTGCAGCAAAAGGAATGTTCACTGCAACTTCCACTTGGAATTTGTCACCAAAGAAGCAGGTATATCAATGTCCTAGCAAACAAACAGAAAACTATCAGTAATCATAGAGTCAATAGTTAACAAAGTTGGTGATGAAAAAGCTTTAAAGGTTATTCTGCACATCAGAGCTCAAATATCAATTGTCACAAAAACTTGGTTCGATTGGTTTGCAACTCTCTACATGGCAATCTGCACAGACCAAACTTATGTCCTCGATCCTAAGCAGGATGCCTCTTAGTTACTTATGTTTCAAACCCATGTCCTTGATCCTAAGCAGGATGCCTCTTAGTCAATTATGTTTCAAAGTTAAATTTTTATGTTTCGGTAGTCATAACTGTTTTTAGGAAAAGTTCACTAAAAGAAAAACTTCTATTGTTACTGATCAAAAAAAGATTCTATTTTTTCTCTGAAACACAAAATATGCAATTCTGTTTTCAGGAAGGTAAAAAGAGGTGATCCAATATTTTGAAGAAATTGTCATTTTCTAACTAAACCATGAAGAGACTCTAGTAACTAACAATGGTCTTCACAATCAATAATTAACAGCATATTAAACAATTTGGATGCATATTGCTCGGGACCTCTAATTTATAGATATAACGAATAATGCATGAACCTCATACAAAAGATAAAAGTTGAAACNAACTCATCATTCACAGTTTGGTACCTACTGAATTTTCTCTTCACGCCATCATGTAGGTATCTCGAACAAAAAGTTAGGCACCCATCAGCCAAAAATCCCTCTACTATTGACGCTTCTGGACAAGATCGATTGCGTACAAAAGCCTTGTACTTACATAGGTTTCTCTCAATGGTATACATCCAACGAAGATGAGCCGAGCCCCCAAGCTTAATTTCATCCACCAAATGAACAGGCAAATGTGGCATTATGTCAAAAAATATTGGATGGAAAATTTTTTCAAGCTCACATGTTATTTCAAANTTCAACACCTATTTGACCACCTAAGATGTTCAGATTTGAGAAGCTCCTCCCTAGTATTCAACCCTCTTGCTTTTGGCTGCACCTCTAAAGTATCCCAACTGCCTGTGCAGGAGTCAAATATTTATAAATGTCAAAAGAAACAATGAGCAACATACAAAGGAGTAACTTCTCTTTCTCTTTAATACAAGAGAACAAATATATAGACTTTTAGCACTCAGATGTTTCTGAAGCTGCACAGAAAGTAATGCAAGAATGAAGAAGGATCTTCTTTCCTCCAAAGAAAAAGAATAAAAAGAATAATANCCTGGAGCAAGTAATGCATCATAAAATGAGCGTCATGACTCTTATACCCTGATATTTTCATCTCCTTCACATGCACACGTTCTGAAATATTTGAAGCGCATCCTTTTGGTAATTTATCATTTTTCATGATAGTAGAAAATTAAATTTTCTGTTTTGGTTCCATATAGAAACAAGATTTAGCCAAACTTACAATTCTATTATTATTTGTTTTTGGTTGTAGCTCATTTCGTATCCCCATTTCTTGCAAGTCATAGCGAGAATTTTCATGGTCCTTTGACTTTCCATCTATTTCCAATAAAGTCCCGAGCAAACTATCGCATATGTTTTTCTCAATGTGCATCTCATCAAGATTGTGCCTCAATTTGTTATGCACCTAATATGGCAATTCAAAGAAAATGGATCTCTTTTTCCATGGGCCCTTAGCACTCCGAGGCCTTTTTTTAGTTCCCTTTCCAAAGATATTGTTGAATTCAATCAGCTCTTCAAACACTTCCTCACCCGTCAAAGGAGCAGGTGCAAATCTGTGCTCCTCTTTGCCGTCAAATGACTTCTTATCTCTTCGGAATGGATGATTAATAGGCAAAAACCTTCGATGACCCAAGTAACACATCTTGTGACTATGTTTGAGATACTGAGAGCATGTGTCATAATTGCAAGTGGGGCATGCTAATTTCCCCTTAGTGCTCCATCCTGAAAGCATAGCTAATGCTGAAAAATCACTAACTGTCCACAGTAAGGCAGCACGCATTCGGAAAGTTTGGTTGGTTACAGCATCAAATGTGTCTATCCCCGTTTCCCATAGTTCCTTCAATTCTTCAATTAGTGGTTGTAGGTACACGTCTATATCATTTCCTGGAGATGATGGACCTGGAATGATCATAGACAACATTATATACTCTGGCTTCATACAAATCCATGGTGATATGTTATACTTCATTAACATAACAGGCCACGTGCTATGAGAAATGCTCATCGTTCGAAACGGGTTGAAACCATCACTTGAAAGACCCAATCTAACATTACGAGGATCGCTAGAGAATTCTGGGTGCAAAGAATCAAAATCCTTCCAAGCTTCCCCATCAGCAGGATGTCTTATATTCCCATCATTGAGTCGTTCATTAGCATGCCATCTCATCGTAGCAGCCATTTCAGGATACATGAATATCCTCTGAAGCCTAGGCTTTAACGGAAATTACCTTAAAATCTTTTTAGGGATTTTAGAGCTTGCATTAGTCAAAGGACCAGCATTCTTCCATCTTGAAGACCCACAAATAGAGCAATTATCGGCCTTCTCATTTTCTTTCCAAAATAACATGCAATCATTGTGGCATGCATGTATTTTTTCATAATGAAGACCTAAATCTTTTATCATGTTTTTAGCCTTGTTGAAAGATTTTGGTACCTGAGCAAAAGGAAATGCCTCTTTTATCAACTCTAACAAATCTGAGAAAGCCACATTACTCAAACAATGCAAAGATTTAAGCAAGTACAACCGAATAGTAAAACTCAGTTTACTGAAATTTTCACACCCTGGATATAACTCTTGTTTTCCTTCCTTTAGTAATTTGAAAAACTTCCTTGCTTCGTCAGATTGTCTTTCCCCAGCTCCTTCTTCATCCCCTTCCTGACCCTATATATTTCTAAATATATCATGAAGTATTCCATCAATATCATCACACATGCTAGAACCTTCATCATCATTGCTGGGAGAAGGTGTATTTCTCGAGGAAAATTCCTCCCTGTGGAAAACCCATTTGGTATAACCATCAACAAACCCATGAACAACTAAATGATCTTCCACCACATTTCTATAATGCCAATAGCGATTAATGCACTTTTTACAAGGGCATAATATTTTATTTCCTTGGGCGGCTCATTCAAATACCTTATCAAGAAAATTATTCACCCCACCTATATACTTATCCGTCCATCTAAGGAGATTCATCCAACTTTTATCACCATAATCCATGGATATCCTATATAATATATTCAAATCACCAAAATGAGTATTCCAAGTAAGCAAGGAATTTACTTAGAAACAAGAACTTCAAGTGTGGACGTTCTGAAAGATCCAACAGGAATAAAACACAGGCAAACAAGCAACAAGTATTCGAGGACCAACAGAAACAAACCAAGAGTTGTCTGAGAAAGCAACAAGAGTGAAACCTCAAGTTGAAAGATTGAGTCAAAAACTAAAGAAGTTGAATATGGTCTCATTTTTTTTTAATCTACTCACACTAATGGATCTTAGTTATCACCTTGTTTACCTAAGCCAATTAGTGCATGCCACCAGTTATTAACACAGCAAAGCTCAGACAGAAGCTCCTCTCAGCAACAGCCTAACTACTACTTTCCTCTCTTTAATTTCTAATTTTTCTTCCCCGTCCTTTTTAAGAGTTATTCTTCTACTTCATTAATGTAGAATCTGAATTCCAACTGTCAGTATTGTTGTGATTTGTGATTTGAATCTTAGTTTTCATTAGTTTTTAATATCTTTTTGAAGTGTTTGGATTTTGTATTATTTTGTTGTTGTAACATTTATTTTAACTTTAGAAATACCACTTATAGATAGAATGACCTTGTCTATTCCCTACTTTCTTTCTCAAAGTGTGCCGACTATGGCACTTGTTTAATAACTTGAAATAGATATTGAAGTTAGAACCTATAACTCCTATTGAATTTAAAATTCAAATAGTTACAAAGATAAATCAAACAAAGTAGTAATATTCTTGCTTACCTTATCATTCTGGAGGATACCAAGAATTGTTATCATACATCAAAAAAATTGAAGAGATTTGAAAGAAAAAGAAAAACCTTATTGAATTAGTTAAGAGCTATGTTGCGCGGACTCTCCAAAATGCTGCCACACCCATGTCGGATTCTCCAAAAAATACACTACTTTTGAAGGATCCGACACGAATCCGGCAACATCTTTGGAGAGTCCGAGCAACATAGGTTAAGAGCATTACTCAAACTAAATCAGCATAAAAATATACTTCCTAGTTTTCTTAACCACCAAATATTTTTCTTTCTTAGCCTCAATATCAATATATTCAAAGCATCCATAACCAGAATTGAAATCTAAGTTGAAAGTTTAAAACCAAAAAAAAAAAACAGAGAGCCATATCTGCATCGATTTAGAAAAGTATATTCACGATCAATGCTAATATAATAATTAACACACAAGAAATGACAACAATATCATAATTATTTTTTCCTTTTTCCTCTGCTTAGGTTCTTCCAATATGGTAAAACGAAACACAACATGAATTTAACAAAAATCCTATTCAAGAAATCAACTAAGAACACGAACTAAAGCAATTTTCTCACTTGAAAAGCAAAAGGAATTCAGAGCCAAAGCAATACACATAACTCTATTTTTTCACAAAAAGTTAAGAAATAATAAAAAAGAAATACACACTTGAGGCATTATAAAGCAACAGGTCTAATGTGCAACTTTAACATTTCTGACTTTTAAGAAAAGGGAATAGTAAACTATCAGTAATTTTGTATCAGCTAAAAATATTAACAGTGAGAATGAATTACTTGGTGACGGCTTTTCTATTCGAACCATGAAAATGATGTACTAACAAACTATATCTATTGTTCACAGAGAAGAGAGGCAAAATCTTGAAATAATTTCCCCTTACTTGACAATATAAAAGGAGCTATGTTTGAAGGCACCTACATTACAACTAAATAGCAATTTTGCTGCAAGTACTTAGACGTATTTTGTCAGGTGAGGAAAGCACATGTTCCTTTTAATTAAGACGCTAAGAAACAAATGAACATCTGTAGGTATCACGAGAACAGAAATAGGAATAACAGACACAAACAAATCTTTTCAACAAATAAACTGGGACAACCTCAAGTAGCAAAGTTAAAATCAAGTAGGCTCCCTATTCATATGTAAAAATCAAAGCAACTAAATACTAATATTCCAACCAATCAAATATCAAATCAATGGTCAAAGAGTCAGATAGAACTATAATACGACAGTCCAAACCAAGCAGACTTACAGTTCTATATGTTTGTCTAAAGTAAAGCGATATATTTAACAAAACGGCATGGAAAAACTAGAGTCAAATCAAATCAGCATTTTATTCATTCTAAACTAGCAACAATAAGAGAATTGGAAATGTACCTACCTTGTATTTTAAACGAAACGAAAGAAGAATGAAACTAAACGCAGCAGCAATTTCCGGTTCACAACAAGCAACAATCACAACAAAACAACTTCAATTAGAGCTCCAACAACTTTTGTAGATCCGAGAAAAAAAGAAAAAAAAGTTTGACAGAATTTCGGCAATCTATTCCTTTTCGATTTCCATCGAATTTCCAGTGCCCTTTTGTTTCTGTCTTCTTCTTTTGTGTGATTTCAGATCTTCACTTGTTAAAAGAAAAGTCTGAAGAGATTCATTTTATCAAGGTTCAAATCTAAACTCCTAACCAAAGGTCGACAGATTTCATCCATCTCTATATAGTTTCGGGTGAGAGAAGATACATTTTTTCTAATGACTAGTTCACTAATCAATGAAGTTGTAAAGAATCTTCTTGTTAAAAATCGATTGTCTTATAAGTCAGTGTTCACTAATCAATGAAACAAGATACATAGACTAGTTGTAGCATAATAGAGGACGGCAAAAAATAAGCATCATAAGCATCATAAAGCCAAATAACTACAAAACAAACATAAGCATCTGTTTCTTTTTCCTTTTTTTCAGTTTCACTTGCAAACTCAAATAGTCCACTACAGAAGCGAGAAAAACTTTATCTTCTAGCTGTTGGATATTACAGATGTGGGGAATATTCAAGGAGCGGAGAGCTTGCAGGTCACATATTCAAACTCAAAGATACAATATATTTAGCCAAAATCAAGAAAATGCAGTCCAAATTGAGAAATAAATTCATACAATTGGTAAATACAGAGAGAACAAAGGTGCTTACCACTCGATTTTCAGCTGAATTCGCCCGAGAAGGAGATTATGAAAAGCAGCAGCCTAGCGCGGCCTCGACTCGATTTGCTGATGAGGTCTCTTTGAAGAAAAATGAATTACCATAGAAGGAACACGATTGTTGATGATCTACACAAGAACAGAAGCCCTAAAAAGCTGAGCTTGGTCTCTCTAATTCAATAGCGGAATCAGGCGCGCAATGACGCAAATCTTGGTCCCAATCGCGAAGAGAGCTCTTGAATCCCGCAAACAGCTCTCCAATTCGATATATTTTGGAATTTTGACGGATTTTCGCTGATTTGGTCTGATTTTAGAGCGATTTTGGGAGTACTGGAGTAGACCGCAACAATTTTCGAGGAAGACAGCTCTCTATTAGCTATTTTTAGGGGTTTAGTGTATTTCATATTTTATGAGGTATAAAACTAAAAAAAAAAAGAAAATTAGATGGAGGGCCCTTCCAATATTTTAGCGGGTACTAAAAATTTGGGTGGAAAATAGGAGGGAATTAATAACCGTAACAATAGAGATACCTGTTCCCATTGACGGATTTATTGTTACGGTTATATAAAGTGTTGCCATATATGCTTCTATAGGGACAGTTTATAGACTATGGCAACGGTTCAATTAGTAAGTGTACCGATAGTTCTAATAATTATTAGTAACGGTTAAAATCGTAACCATAGACCAACTATAGCAACGGATCCAGAACCGTAGCAATAAAAAGTGTTGCCATAGCTCTAATTTCTAGTAGTGTAATCTTTATAGGGATAGGATCAATGAAATTCTTATCTGGATGTTGTATCATAAATGCCAAGGTAGCCAATGCATCGGCGAACTCATTCTGGACCCTGGGGACATGTTGGAATTCCGTCTTTGTGAATCTCTTCCTCAATTCCTGTACGTGATGCAGATAAAGGAGTATCTTGTTGTTCTTGGCCGCCCATTCTTTTCGGACCTTATGTATAAGCAAGTCTGAATCTCCAATCACTAGCAATTCTTGAATGTTCTTGTCGATGTCCGTCTTGAGCCCTAAGATGTAGGCTTCGTACTCGGCCATATTGTTGGTGCACGAGAACCTGAGTTTAGCAGACACTGGATAATGCTGGCCAGTTTCTAATACTAGCACTACTCCTATGCCAACTCCCCTGAAGTTTGCTGCTCCATCGAAAAACATCCTCCAACCGTCATAGGATTCTTCAATATCTTCTCCTATGAAGGATACCTGTTCGTCAGGAAAATACGTCTTTAGAGGTTCGTATTCTCCGTCCACGGGATTCTCGGAAAGATGATCTACCAATGCTTGTCCTTTGATTGCTTTTTGAGTAACGTATATAATGTCGAATTCACTCAGCAGGATCTTCCACTTGGCTAGCTTGCTAGTGGGTAATGCAATATTGTGGTCCGGGACCGGGCCTAAATGGGCTAAACGGGCCTGGCTAAATGGGCATGGGCTTAGCGGTCCCGGGCTTCACGATCCCGGGCGTCGTGGGGTCAACAGGTGGAACCAGCCCGTGACGGGCCTAAGCCCATATGGTCCTAGGCTAAATGGGTCGGGCTCGTGGGCTTTTTTATTTCCGAGCTCTTTTTTAATTTTTTTGTTTAAGGCAATTTCTTGTAAAATCTTCTAGTATATATAGTATATAACAACAACAACTACCCAGTATAGTCCCACGAGGTGGGGTCTGGGGAGGGTAATACGTACGCAGGCCTTACCTCTACCCGAAAGGGCAGAGAGGTTGTTTCCAATCGACCCTGGGCTCAGGAAAGGAAAATAAAAACAAAAGCAAAAACAAAAAAGCAAAAACAGGAGAGTATTAGTAACTCTATGAAAAATAGCACGGACAATTATCAAAACATAAACCATAAACCATAAATAAAATGGCATGCAGTAATCTCCAAACGTAAACCAATACACAAATCATCTATAGAGAGCCCTACCAAACCCCCAGACGGGGAAAGAAATGCGAAAGATACAAGGGGCCCCTATCCGACAACCCTGATACTAGACCTCCAGACTCTCCTATCAAGGGTCATGTCCTCGGAAATCCGCATTCTAGC
>MU743632.1:29161-46116 GCA_026770625.1 Nicotiana glauca | reverse complement strand
ACCATCTTTGTTAATTCTTCACGATCTTTATTTGGATCGTAATATAAAATACCTCCGATCACAGTGTTAATTCCTGGTTGAACTAGATTTGAACCTGTACTAGGGTTAACCGTAGTATCTACACTTGTCCTCTCTAGCTGCGCTTTCATTTGTAAATATCTAACTTTATCTCTAGGGTGTGTTTATATGTTCCTAGCCAAACTACCCGTACCGTTATGGTCTCCAGTATATTTATGCGCCAGCAATTTCCCACAACTGTTACACTTAGTCTTATTTTGTTCTCTTACTTAAGTAAAAAAATTCCAAGATAATGATGTTTCTAGGCGTTTAGAAGGTTGTCTATTAAAAGTAGGGGTTTCTACAGGTGGGTCGGGCGGTGCATCATTTGGGTTATTAACAGGAGTAGTAGGCGTATCATCTAAATCCGTTTGGGTTTTATCTACATCCTCATTTTCCTCATCATTTTCTAAGATAGTTTCATTAGGATAAAGAGCATTAATAACTTCTTTACTTAATCTTTGACCTGGTGCAACATTATGGCAAAATTCACTATCAGAAAATTGAAAACAAGGGTTATCACTATCAAGAATAATAGGAGCAGTAGGAGGGGTAACATGTCTGGGTCGGGGAGCCAGGGGAAGGGTAGTAGGTTGGCGACTATTTTCACCAATTTTAGCTTTTCCCTTACCACCAAACCTTTTTTTCAAAGAAAATGCCATATTAATTATAATTATGCAAATTAAAACACACAAAAATATATTCTTAAAACTTAAGAGTTGGAACGAGTTTACCGAATTGCCGAACAACTTCTTGAAAATTGAAAATCGTTGAAGACTTGAAAACTTGAATACTTCAATTCACCAACTTCACAATTTTTCACGAAATTGCAATAATAAAATAAGCAATTATAGAAGAGAAATTAGATATAGATTGAGAGAAATTGAGAGAGATTGATGAATTGGTGAGTAAAAATAAAAGAATGAGGGGTTATTTATAGTTGAGAATTGGGAAAAAGTATAATTATATAAAGTTGGGGGCCAAATGGCTATTTTTTCAAGTGGCCAACGTATAAATTATGATGGCCAACGGCTAGATTTTAAAAATCTGACTGTTGGTCTTTTTTTTAAAATTTTTTTTTAAAAAAAAATAGCCATTGGAGCCCGTTAGGCCTGGTTGAACCGGTCCCGGGCTTAGCGGTCCCGGGCTCGTGGGCTTAACGAAGTGAACCGGCCCTCCATGGGCCTCCTGCACCATTGGGGACCGGCCCGCCAGGACCGTTTAGCCCATTAAGACCGCGGGCCCGGTCCGGTCCTGGTCCCAGCCCAGCCCACCATACAGCATTACCAGTGGGCATGGGCTTTTGAAAGATGTACTTTAGTGGATCCATTCTTGATATGATGCATGTAGTGTAGGCACAGAAATAGTGCCTCATCTTCTGAGCTACCGAAGTCAGAGCATAACAGGTGCGTTCTAACAGAGAATACATGGCCTCGTATGGGGTGAACTTCTTTCTAAGATAGTAGATGGCCTGTTCTTTCGTCCCCATTTCATCATGCTGCCAAAAACACAACTGAACGATCCATCAAATACTGCAACGTAGAGTAATAGGGGTCTACCTTGCTCGGGCGGGACCAAAGCTGGCAGTGTTGACAGGTACTCCTTGATTCTATCGAAGGCTTTCTGACAATCATCAGTCCATTTGGTAGCGGCGGCAATTCTTGAATGGCTTTAACCTTTGATGGATCCAGTTTTATTCCTCGTCGACTTACAATGAACCCCAGTAGCATTCCGGTAGGAACCCCGACTACACATTTTGCGGGATTAGTTTCAAGTTGTACCTTCTCAATCTGTTGAAGAACTTCCTCAAATCTTCCATGTGATCCGTGGATTTCTTGGATTTGATGATGACATCATCTACGTACACTTCGATCTCTTTATGTATCATATCATGGAAAATGGTAGTCACGGCCCTCATATAGGTGGCCCCAGCATTCTTTAACCCAAACGGCATCATTTTGTAATGAAATACATCCCCCAAGGCATAATGAAAGCCATTTTCTCAGAGTCTTCCTCATTCATCCATATCTGATGATACCCAACAAAACAATCAATGAACGATTGCATCTCAAGCTTGGCATAGTTGTCGATTAGAATGTGTATGTTTGGTAAGGGGAAGTCATCTTTGGGACTAGCCCGGTTGAGGTCCCGGTAGTCGACGCAAACTCTAACCTTACCGTCTTTCTTCGGTACTGGCACAATATTGGCTAACCATGTTGGATACTCTACTACCCGAAGAACCTTAGCTTTGACTTGCTTAGTAACTTCTTCCTTGATTTTCAAGCTCATGTCGGGCTTGAACTTTTTGAGCTTCTGTTTTACCGGTGGACATGTCGGATCAATCGGCAGTTTGTGTGCCACAATAGATGTACTCAAACCAGTCATGTCATTATATGACCAGGCGAATATGTCCTCATACGTTTTTAGAAATTCCGTGTAATCTTTCTTTCCTGACGGTGATAGATGAACACCGATGCGAGTTTCTTTGACGTTTTTTGCATCTCCCAAGTTAACAACCTCAGTTTCGTCCATGTTGGACTTAGGTCTATTCGCAAAATCCTCAACCTCTTTAACAACCTTTTCTGGTATATCATCTTCCTCTGAGTCTATATCTGTTTGTTGCATTGTCTCGTTGCAAGTCACAGTCATCAGTTCATTAAGATAAGTAATAGTAATACTGTGTAAATGAGAGAAAGTAATAAGAGTAAGATTTATAAGAAACCGAATCGCTTTTGATAAATTTCATAACAGTTTTGAACATTGGAGCTCTTATTTTGAAATTAAAAATGCAAAAAGAAAGTCGACTAGCAAAAAATAAAGATAATGCATGGTGCTTTGTTCAGCCTTGCTACCCCGAAGCTTTCCGGGCTCTGGTGGTTCTGGCGGTCCAATTGTTGAGGCGTGCTCCTCGGCTTATGGCTTGTATGGAAGGGCCTTCCTCCCCCTCCTCCTCGAAAATGACACAACAATCCATGCCATCATATTCCAAGAGCAAACTCCTCATCGCAGCTAGTGCTTCCTCTTCTTCCGACCCATATTTAACATTGGCTGGCTGGAAAGTCTGCTCTAGGCGAGGTATCAGTTGCTCCAGTGGGTAGTAAGTACCGCACCATGGTGGCAACCATTCATTGAAATCTTTCCAAGTGTACTCATATCCTAGACCGAAAGTGGTACCATGTTTCTTCAGTTGGATGGGTTTGGCGATTCCTTGGAGGTTTTTGCCAAGTCCCTTCCCAGGTTCATATCTGCTCCAGTTCAGTATGCTTTCAATTTTGTTGTCCCACGACTTATCCTTATCAACGGCATTTACTCGCTCGATGTGATGGTAGGTATCCTTACCTATCTTCCTTCTTCCTCCGATCATTGGGAACTGTATATGGGATTGCTATAGTCATCATGAATAATCACCTCTTGGTGATTCCTTTCAAGCTTCACTGCCTGATGTAGGGTTGATGCTACAGCCCGAGCAGCATGAACCCAAGGCCGTCCTAGAAGCAAGTTGTAAGATGCGGGCACGTATATCACTTGAAAGTCAACATCAAACCAAGTAGGCCCCATTTGTAGACATAAGCTAATTTTCCAATAGTGGACCTTTGGGAACCGTCGAAAGATTTGACATTGATGGCCCCATACTTGATCTCATGTAGGCTCTTTCCCAATGTCTTGAGAGTCACCAATGGACAAATGTTGAGGATGGACCCTCCGTCAATCAGGATTCGGGTGATGAAATAATTCTCGCACTGCACAAGGATGTGCAGCGCCTTGTTGTGACTCAAACCTTCTGGTTGCAACTCATCTTCATGGAAAGTGATCTTGTGACTTTCCAATACCTGTCCCACCATGTTTCCCATTTCTCCTCCGGTGATGTTGCTCGATACATATGGCTCACTCAACACTTTTAACAAGGCACTATTGTGTGCATCGTAACTCTGTAGCAGGACAAGGATATAAATCTGCACCGGTGTCTTGTTCAGCTTATCAATTACTAAGTATTACTTCGCTTGTATCTTCATCCAGAGATCATCAGGCCTAGTTTCAGTAATGGTTGGATGACCAAAGGCCTACTTACTTGGCTCAGCTAAATGTTTCGGGGTATAAACCCTATCGGTTCTTGTCGTACCATGTGCCGCATATGCTTCTCCGGATTTGGCTTTTCCTTTCCTCCTTTCATCGGCTGTGTAATCCCAAGAGATGGCCTTTGTATAGAATGGTGTTATAGCCGACATTGCCACCGGAAGAGGTACCCTTGCTTTGGGAGGTAACACAACAACCTCAAATGGTGTAGGTGCCTTTGGGGACCCAAACTCAACCTCAATCGGTATTGGCATCTTTTCAAAAGAAGGTGCTTCAAACTCTAGTGCTATGGACATATTCACCTCGGCATCCCTAGAAGGGTGAATCTGGACCACAATCGGATTAAGGGTGACTGTTGGTTTCTTTGGCTCGTCACCTTCTATGATTAATCTGGTCGATCCTTTGGGGTCCCAATCATCCTTTATCTCAATCATATGAACGCCTCCACCCTTGTGGTCAGGAAGAAGGTTATTGCAGACATTAGGGGTGGGCTCATTTGCCACAATAATCTTATTATTGATCAGTGCATGGATTTTATCTTTTAGAGAACGACATTCATCAACGATATGCCATTTCATGTCCGAATGGTATGCACAAGATTTATTTGGGTTGACCTATTGGGAAGGGTTTTTAGGGTTTATAATAGGGATGGGGGTTACATAGCCAGTGGCCTTGAGCCTTTCATATAGCTGGTCGATTGGTTCGGTAATGGCAGTATATTGTTCGGTAGGTCTGCCGTCAAAATTTGGTCGAGATCTAGGAAAGTTTTGGCAAGTAAGAGGTGATTGATAGTGAGAGGGCTGAGTATTGTAGGCTTGGTAGACATTTGCGGGTTGGGAGTATCTGGGTGAAGTAGGCTGATATATGGGCGGTGGAGGTGATTGGCAAGTAGGTGGTGAAGCTTGGTAAGAGGGCGAGAGTGCTTGGTAATTTGGGGTAGGTTGATATGTGAGTGGAGGTACTAGGTAAGTTTGGTATTTGATTGGGGACTTTGTTCTCTGTGCAACCATCACAGCACTCACGTCCCTTTTCTTGGACGTGCCACCAGACTGTAGAGCCTTGTTGGTGGTCTGCAAAGTTTCAAAGTTTGTGACCATACCACTTTTGATTCCATCCTTGATCCTCTCCCCTAGCTTGATGATGTCGGAGAATTTTTGGCTTTCAATTAGCATCAACCTTTCATAGTATTGTGGGTCCTGAGCTCGGACGAAAAACCTATTCATTTATTCTTCTTCTAAAGTCGGTCTGACCTTAGCAGCTTCTGATCTCCAACGAATAGCATACTCGCGGAATGTCTCCATAGGTTTCTTCTTTAGGTTCTGAATGTAGAACACATCTGGCACATTTTCTGTGTTGAATCTGAATCTGTCCATGAAATCGGACGCCATACATACCCAATTTTACCACTTCTTCAGTTCTTGGCTGATGTACCAAGACAGAGCATCTCCCTTCAGACTTCTCATGAAAAGCTTCATGAGAATCTTTTCGTCCTTTCCTAATCCGAACAACTTGTTGTAGTATGTTCTTTGATGAACTCTCGGATCCCCTGTACCATCAAACATCTCGAACTTAGGAGGTTTGTATCTCTCGGGCAGTTTGACATCTGGTTGTATGCAAAGGTCTATGTAATTTAGCCCTTCAATCCCCTTACTTCCCTATGCCCTGAATTCTGCTAGTCAGCTTCTTGAGTTTTTCTACCAGATTCTTGATAAGCGAGTCTTTATCATCATACTCGGGCATATTTGAAATGGGTTGAGTAGGGTGCGGCAGAGTTCCCACATAGATGGGGGTGCTGTGATAAGGGCACGAATGGTCTTTTGTGGAGTTCACAGGTTCTGGGATGAGAAATGGAGTATTTTTGGATGTGTGGCAAGTGTTGCCGTGGTGATGAGGATCGGAGTGGTTTTGGGGTTTTGGAATGTTTTGTGAAGGTGTGGGGTTTTGAGTGTTTTGGAAACTTATATCTGGGGTGGTGAGGGAAAATGACAAGTTTGCCAAGTTCCGAACTTGGTCCAGTTCTGCTTGAAATTTCAATAACTTCTGTTCGAGCTGGGAGGCATTTTCCTTGGAAACCTGAATACCCTGAGTAACCTATACCCGTTCGACTGAGTTCTCCTTTCTCCTTCATTCTATTTCCTATCCAGGTACACACTTCGTGATGCTTTTGATGTAACTATGGTGAAACATGAACTGGAATTGATGCTGTTAACTTGGAAGATTTTGTAGATTGATGCATCTTAGATAGTTTGTTTTGTGATTTGAATGGATTGTTTGTACTTAGATAGTAATATCTATAGACTATTAATTGAGGCTAATGTGGACTGTTTGATTATTGTTTTGCACTCAACTGTTAATTAGTTTAAGGCCTGATATTTGGTAATTGGTCAAATCACAGTATATAGTCCTCAAATGTCATAATATGAGCAACCATTGGTTGTAACTAATTTAAGTTTAGTTCCTGTGAAGTTTTTGGAGTTGTGACTATTTCATATAAGTAGAATTACCTAGTACAGGTTTAATCGACTGAATAATGTCCAGTTGTTGTTAAAATTGGTTTAAATCGTGTACTCTATTTTTCAGAATCGAATCTGGGCTAGTATATGTTTAATTGTTAGTGCAATTGTTAGCTATCACCTGTTTTGTAATAACTGTGCAATTTGGAATCGCCTCATTGGAGGTGCTGCATTGAGCAGTCAATGAGATTCGATCCCAGGCTGGAGGCACCCATTTCCTGAGCTGTCTGCTATCTACGATTAAGCCGAGGTAACTGAGCTGTGTGGCATTTGCCTTCAAGTGCTATTTTACGCTTCTGCTGAGACTCGAACCTGAGTCATGCATCTAGTTGTTTGGGGTGCCCGTCTCAGTTTCCTCGTTGTGGGCTATGTGAAGCTTGAAACTAAAATAGGAATTGGGCTTTTCACAAGCCCAGTTCCTTGGGCCAGAAATTACAAAATAACTTTATAAAGCTTGGTCATTTCAAATAAAATAATTGCTTAGGATTTTCTTTATTTTATAGACAAATAAATAGTAAAACCGTAGTCATTTTAGGATTGACCTTAAATAAAATGTTGAGATGAGCCTCGCCGAATCAAAACAAACAAATTACGGGGCCCTCAATAAATATTGTATTAATTTTTAGACTTCGGGATGGGCCGTTTAGCGAATTTCACGGCCTTCCCCAAATAATAACGTGTTAGTCTCTTTAGGCGTGATTTTAATAAAATTACTTTCCTAAACTTGGGTGTACATTTCATGCGACCCAAATCCAAATCCCAAAACGTTGAATAAGAATGTCTCGAGGATCCGGGTGCATTTCATGCGACGTGTCCTGAAAACACATTCTTAAATGACGTTCACTTTCTTAAAAATCGACTAAAAGCGGTAAATAATTCTAAAAATTACACTACAGGTTTAACATGTATTAAAATCCGATTTTAGCCAAATATAGCAGTTGAGCGACCGTGATAGACCCACGGAACTCGGGAGTGCCTAACCCCTTCTCCCGGGTTAACAGAATTCCTTACTCGGATTTCTGGTTCGTGACTGTAATACAGAGTCAAACCCTTTCCTTGATTCGGGATTCAAACTGTTGACTTGGGACACCATAAATCTCCGAAGTGGCAACTCTGAATCTCATAATAATAAATCTCGTTCCGATTGTCCTTTAAGTGGAAAACTCCTTTATGACTTTACGGGGTGTAGTAGGAAAAAGGAGGTGTGACAGCTCTGGCGACTCTGCTGGGGAGACAAACCTAGAAATTTGGTTCAGGATTTAAGAATTCGAGCTTAGAATAATTATTATGTTTGGCTTTATCTGATTTTCCTACATGTTTCCTGCTAAATGTGCTAAATGCTTTGCCGCTTTGATATTATTTAAACTGTACATATAAACTATGGTGAAACCCTTCTCTTCTCACCTCCGGGGATGTGCTTACTGGTTGAGACTCCCTATTCTGTTAGTGTCATGCCTTGAAATAAGAAAGAGGCCGGACAAGTTGCTAAGCCGGACGATCCCGCGGGTCCCCTGTACGTAGCCCACTCCTAGACTCGAGTTGTCCGCTCAGGTACACAGTCTAGAACACATACCCAGGTTTTGAACCTAGAATAACTTGACTTCATGCCGGATCCCTAGTAGGAGCGCTTATTTGCATCACCTGCATGTGACTTAGGGGACTCAACACAGGGGTTGGGTCCGTCTAGGACAGGTAACCAGATATGAAAAGACCACCATGATGAATTTTACGTGTTGCATTTATTTGTCTCGGACTCGCATGCTGACCGGCTTGAATTTGGGAATAAAGGAAGAAATAATAGTGTAGAGAGTTGATTACCTGATTTGGCAAAAACCCATATCCAAGTAATGCTGAAACTCTGCCAGATTTTTAAGAAAATAAGAGGAGTGTTTGGTGTCAATGGAAAAGGAAACAAAAAAAAAGAAAAAAAAAGAAAAAAATATATTTTTATTTGTTTTATGTGCCAATTGAAAAGCAAAACAAAGAGTTTTTTTTAGACATAGTTTGCGTTATTTGTCAATAAAGAAAAAATGAAGAAAAAATGAAGAAAAAACGAAAGAATTTTAATTTCAATTGTTGGAAAGAAAATACAAAAAGAGTTTTGTTTTCGAGAATAGCTAGTTTACTTGCCCGAACAGTGCTGGTTTGATTCTCACCAGATGTGAGATACGTAGGCAACCCTCATCGGGTCCAACCACCCCTTTTGCGAAAAATACTAAAAGTTTAATTTTTATCCAATAAGTCGGGTGACGCCATTCTTGTTGAAAAATAAGCCGAATATCCCCAAAAGGGCACCGGAAGGCTGTTTTTACAAGAACAGCACCCTGAATCATTTTAAAACGGTTTGTGGGCACAACCTTAAAATCTCCCTTTCGGAAGTGCTAAAAAGTCGTATCTGTAAAACCGAGTCTTCGTTTTCGTAAAGAAAAAAAACCAAATTTTGAAAAAATAGCCACTTTGTTTTTTTTTACGTCAAAATAAGTCATTACGTGACCAGTTTTCTTTAAATAGTCACAGTTGACGTTGAAGCCTTCTCAGTATTGCGCAGGCCTGTGGCAATGCCGAGTGATGCCCCGCGGGCCTCAGGATGTGAAGCTTTGATGTACTCTTTATCTAATTTTTTATCATCGAGTCTGTGTTTTGTTATTTTGAGTCTGCTTTTGTAGTTTTCCTTCAAGAAAAATAATTTAAAACAAAAATAAGAAATTTTGCATATAATTTGCAAGAACTATGCTCGGTCTGATTCATGCGGGATCATGATACGTAAGCAATCCACGTAAGATTCGACCATAACCAAAAGAAAAGAAAAAAAAAGAGAGGAAAAACCACAAAAAGGCAAAAAGAAAGGAAAATAGCGGAGAAACAAGAAAGAAAGAAAAGAAAAATCAAGAAAGGGAGAGGATAGGAACGGGAGGTGAAAAGAAGAAACAGAAAAAAAGAAAAACAAAGAAGGAGAAAGTTTACAATTGGAAATAAGGGAAAAGCCGGGATGACGCATGCGACCGATCAAAAGCTGTTACCAATATGTTAAATGCCCTAACGCTAACGTGCTGGTTTCATTTTATCATGTCATTCCAGAAAGGTGGTTGGTTTGTGGTTTTAAAGTGGTAACTCCTCTTTACAACAACATCCTAGCAACCCATTCCTACAACACCCGGTCAAAAAATAAACTGAACATGACAGGCCAAGAATCAGATACCAGTATCGTGGACCCGTCAAAAGAGGTAGAAGTGGTAGATGTTAAAGCAATGAAAGAAGAGATGTATAAGTTGAGATAGCGGATGGCTGAGATGCATCGAGCCTGGGCTAAGGGTCAGCCGGCGCCAGTTTATCCCGCCAATCTAGCATATATCCTACCTCTAGCTCAGTCTCAGGAGCTTCCTCCTGCGAGTTCATCTTCACCTTTCCCTTTCTACCAACATAGTTATAGCACCACCTCCTATCCTCCCCAAGCTCTACCACCCAAACAAAACCCTCCTCCACCAATCACCCTTGTCTTTGTAGTGCTTCCACCTGCCACACTGCAAAGATCTTCCAGTGAGCCCATGTTTCAAGCTCACGACAGTCAATACTATCCTCCTGAGCCTACCTTTAAAGCTCCTGAGCCATATTCCTACACTCCTCACCTTGAGCTCCTGGTGGAAACTGACAAGCCACTTAAGGATCCGGAACAGGAAGAGATGTTTCGAAAAGTACAAATCCTGGAGCAATCCTTCAGGCACATGAAAAGGTTGGGTGGCCAAATCAGTGTAGCTTATTAATATTTGTGTCTATTCCAGGATGTTCAGTTACCGGCAGGGTTCAAAATGCCAAAATTCGACCTGTATGACGGTCATGGTGACCCGATGGCCCACCTGAGGGGATTTTGCAGCAAAATAAGAGGGGCCGGTGGGAAGGATGAATTACTGATGGCGTACTTTAACCAAAGCCTAAGTGGCGCAGCCTTGGAATGGTGCACGCGGCAGGATCACGCCCGATGGTACACTTGGGATGACTTGGCCCAAGCATTTGCGTGCCATTTCCAGTACAATCTCGAAATCGTCCCGGACCGTCTGTCACTGACTAAAATTGAGAAGAAGTCTGAAGAAAGCTTTGGAAAGTATGGATTTCGGTGGAGGGAACAGGCTGCAAGGGTCGATCCTCCAATGAAAGAAGGCGAAATGGTGGATTATTTCCTGCTGGCTTTGGAGCCTACCTACTATGGTCACCTGGTGTCAGCAATGGGAAAATCTTTTAACGAGGTAGTGAAAATGGGAAGTATGGTTGAAGAGGGGCTCAAATCCGATAAAATCATGAGCTATTCGGCAATCAAGGCAACTACCCAGGCTATCCAGAGTGGAGGGGTACTAGGAAAGAAAAAGAAAGAAGATGTGGCGGTAGTTGACTCGAGAACTTGGTCTAAGGGCCCATCACCATATTACCATCAACCTCGACCCCGTCCCCAAACTTACTCCCACACTACACAGCACTATTACCCACCCCGTGGTCCCCACTTCTCTGTCCACCATGCCTACACATACCCCCAACATCCTACCCACGCGACATGGTGTGCACCCACTCCACAAAATACTTACCCAACTCAAGACACCTACCCACCTCCAAGAGACTATAGGAATCCCCCTGGAGCGGGTTTGCGGGCCAACCAAAATTTCAAGCAAGAAAGGGCACAGAAGCAGGAAACTTTCACCTCCATCGGAGAGTCATATACAGACTTGTTTGAGAAACTAAAGCATTATAACTTGATTTCACCGGTCCCTCCGAATCAGGTGGACAAGCGTGCAAGAAGCTTTGACCCTTCTAAAAGGTGTGAATACCATTCCAATGCCCAGGGGCACGATGTCGAAAGTTGCCGGGATTGGAAAAGAGAGATAGAAAGAATGATTCAGGAAGGGATAATTGCGGTCCAGGACAGTGGCATCCAGAACATTGCACAGAATCCTTTACCTGCACATGACGGTGCACATTTTGTGGGGAAGATCCATGGCGACGGGGAGTATGAGAATCCTCTCGGAAACTTGTTGAATGAACGTCCCAGTAATTTTGATGGGAAATCTAGTGGCTAAGGTGTTGAGTTATGTGGTTGGAAAGACGCTCCATCTCTTTGTTAGCTAGATTGGAGTTTTGGTGGTTTATTTTGTTGTCATTTCTGTTGTCTGGGTTACTTCAGGGTTGTAATTCGGATATTGTCTTGTGAGTCAAACCCTTCTATCCTTTCACTTTGCCTTGTTCGTCTGGTCGTAGTAGCTTGTGTAGTGTTGTCTAGGTTTGTTCAAAGATTGTAACTAGTCTAGTTTGCTTGTTTTGTTGTTTAAACCCTTTCACCGTCAGTTTAATGCAATTCTCTGTTTCCCGCCATTTCCAGTTCATTTTATTTAATTCCATTTTCCTTTTACAATTCTTTTCATGCTGGCTATGGTGACATAACATGCACGTATAGTTGTCAGCCTGGTTTTTAAATGTCAGTTTAGTAATGAAGCAATGAAATAATGTTGACAATGTAAGGACATTAGAGGGAAATAAGTAAAGGCATTTTGAGATCACTTCGAGCCCGAATCAAGTGAAACTGGGGGCGTATGGAACATAAAGAAATACTGTCAAAATGCATCACCGGCAAGTTTGCACCAAGTTTACAGGGGACGTTCGAGGTACCGAGATTGTTGGCTAAAGGTGCTAGGGAATTGTCAAATACCGAAGGCAAATATGTGAGTCAATCAAAAGGTGTTATGTGTGTTTTCCTCAGCTTGTTCAACTGTGTAGTTTGTACTTAACATGTTTTGGAGATTGGAATGATGAAGGCATTTTATTCTGCTATCCAAACACTTTATCCTTTGTTACCCCTTTGAGCTTCGATTATTTTCTTGCACATCCCTCTTTTGGAATCAGTAATAAAACTCGCAAGCTCGAACGGGAAGTAAGTGGAGAAACGAGAGAAAAATAGTGCAAGGAAAGAAAAGAAAAGAAGAGAAAAGAAAAAGAAATAAAAGAAAGAAGAGAAAAGAAAAGAAAAAGCAAAAAGAGAAAAGAAAAAGAAAGAAATAAAAGAAGATAAAAGAAAAGAAAAAGCAAAAGAGAAAAGAAAGACAAGAAAAAAAAAAGAAATGAAAAGAAAGAAAACGAAAAGTGGAAGAAGGAAAGATCGCAACAACAAAAGTAGTCGCCTGAACTACTTTTGACTTGATTCCGAAAGGATACGTAGGCAGCCAATCTCTGAGGTTCAGTCACACGAAAATAAAAATCTAAAAGTCCCCAAGAAAGAAACTGGGGCAAAAGTTGTGATTGTTGTGGGAAATTCGATTTCGAAAGTTGTAATTTTGAGCCCATGATGAAATTGTTTTGAGCCTTTGATACCATTATTTCTATCCCCGTCCAAAAGCCTGCATTATGGTCCAAAGAAAGACCTTCTGATCAGTCTTCAAGAAATGCGGAGTCAAGCGAGTAGAGGAGAATCATATCAGGGGCAACACTCCAACCCAAACAAAGGAAATGAACGATGAGAGAGTCTTGTCGATGAGAACCACCACGGGTACCCCAAGGCAATGGAAGATGAGAGAAATAAAAAATGAGAGAGTCTTATTGGTGAAAACCTTTACAGGCACGATAAGGCGACGGTGAGACGAGAGAAAAATCAAAATGAGAGAGGCTTGATGGTGAAAACCCTTCGGGCACCACAAGTCGACTAAGGATGGTGAATTAGATTGGGAAAGCAGAGCATTGAAGCCCAGTTTCAAGGCGAAAAGGTACAACAAGAGCTAAACGTCAAATTTGCTAAACAGAATAGGTTGTAGGTGCATGTCAAGATCTTTAGAGTCGGTATTCACATCCGGTAGGTTTCTAATTCGTAGTTTTCTTGTTAGGAACCATCTCTTTCATTGTCCTCCCACTATATTCCTTTTGTTCTATTTACTTCCTCCTCTTGAGTATGTCTGGTCATAACAAGTGAGAAATGACTTTAAAAACCTGAATCATTCTTTCTATCTCTCTTTTCAAATCCCGGCAACTTTCGACATCGTGCCCTTGAGCATTGGAATGGTATTCACACCTTTTAGAAGGATCAAATCTTCTTGCACGCTTGTCCACATGATTTGGAGGAACCGGTCCAATCAAGTTATAATGCTTTAGTTTCTCAAACAAGTCTGTATATGATTCTCCGATGGGGGTGAAAGTTTCAGCTTTCCAATTGCACAAAATTGGATCGGAGGAACACATCCAGGCGTCAAGCCAAGAGGAAACAGCAGGCCCAATGAGTTGGACCTAATCAACATACTTTGGGATTCGTGTGAAATACAAGAACGGGTTTTGCACGTATCAATACATGAACAATGCAACAAGATGGAAGGGGTTTGGTGAATGAATCAGAGATATTAGCCGTGTTAGGACTGACAAAAGGATGGTAGACCAGTGACAAGCAAAACAGAAATCAATGGTGATAGACCCAAAGCCAGGGCTGGTGGTTTAGATCAAGAAATAACAACATGCACACTGAAGATGGTAACAATCAACATGCTTTGGGAGTCGTATGAAATACAAGGGTTTGATACGTCTCAATTTAGGAACCACGCAGTAGATGGAGGGTGTTTTGGTGAACGGATCAGAGGTATTCTCCGTGTCAAGGGTAGCAAAGAAAGTGGTTGTCAATAAACAAGCAAGATCTTTGAGTGGGAATCAGTTATCGTGACAAGTGAAGGAACAATAAACTCAAGGCCAAAGCCGGTGGTCAAGAAAGAACCTCATGCATACGAAGTGGGATTCATATGAGACATGAGGATTGGGGAGATAACAGTTCATGCAGTGCAACAAATGGAGGATATCGGGCCGCCCTTAAAGTTCAAGGCCATAAACCAGCCACCACATTTTAAACTCACAAGTTTTCTTTATTCGAAACAGGAATAAAGCAGTACAAGGCAGTTGGTTCAACAACAAGGGAAAATTTCACATTTTTCCTCCTAGGATAAAAGGCCTAGTCTAATGGAATTTTCTCCAGATCAACATCTTAGTCTTATGAATATTTCTCCTAAAATTACCAAATGGACCTAGCCTGATGAATCCTCTCCTAGAGTCAAAATCTTAGTCTGATGAGTTTTTCTCCTAAGACAACAAAAACCCTAGTCTGATGAACCTTCTCCTAGGAACAAAATCTTAGTCTGACTAATCCTTCTCCTAAGATAACAAAATAGACCTAGTCTGATGAATTTTCTCCTAGAGTCAAAATCTTAGTCTGACGAATCCTTCTCCTAAGATAAAAAAATGGACCTAGTCTGATGAATTTTCTCCTAGAATCAAAATATTAGTCTGACGAATCCTTCTCCTAAGATAACAAAATAGACCTAGTCTGAAGAATTTTCTCCTAAAGTCAAAATCTTAGTCTGACGAATCCTTCTCCTAAGATAACAAAATGGACCTAGTCTGATGAATTTTCTCCTAGAGTCAAAATCTTAGTCTGACGAATCCTTCTCCTAAGATAACAAAATGGACCTAGTCTGATGAATTTTTTCCTAGACTCAAAATCTTAGTCTGACGAATCCTTCTCCTAAGATAACAAAATAGACCTAGTCTGATGAATCTTCTCCTAGAGTCGAAATCTTAAGTCTGATGAAACCTTCTCCTAAGATAACAAAAATGGACCTAGTCTGATAAACCTTCTCCTGTGATCTAAATCTTATTCTGATGAAACCTTCTCTTAAGATAACAAAATGGACCTAGTCTGATGAATCTTCTCCCAGAGTCAAGGTCTTAGTCTGATGAATCTTTCTCCTAAGGTAGAAAACCTAGTCTGATGACTCTTCTCCTAGGATCTAAACCTTAGTCTGATGAATCTTTCTCCTAAGATAACCAAATAGACCTAGTCTGATGAATCTTCTCCTAGAATCTAAATCTTAGTCGGATGAAACTTTCTCCTAAGGTAACCAAAATGGACCTGGTCTGATGACTCTTCTCCTGGAGTCTAAATCTTAGTCTGATGAATCTTTCTTCTAAGATAACAGAAAACCTAGTCTGATGAATTAACTCTCACCATCGTATCAATAGATTAAGTAACAACTCGCAAGTTTGCCCAGCCACCAAACTGGGGCAGAAAATTTTTCTTTGTTTGTCTGTTGCAATCAGGAGCCCACCTGGAGAACAAGGGAATACTTTTCAAGCTTCAGCAATCAGGCGCCCACCTAGAGAACAAGGGAAGTGCAATTCAAATTTTAGCTTTTAATCTTTAACATTTGATAATATGTTGTACACAGTTACCAAACTGGGGCAGAAAATTTTCTATGTTTGTTTATTTTTGTTGCAGTCAGGCACCCACCTGGAGAACAAGGGAATACATTTCAATTTCAGCAATCGGGAGCCCATCCGTACAACAAGGGAATATATTCAAGTTCAAATGCAGCCGTCGGGAGCCCACCCGTACGACAAGGGAATACATTCAAGTTCAAATGCAGCCGTCGAGAGCCCATCCGCACAACAAGGGAATATATTCAAGTTCAACAATTTGAAGAAAAGGAACAACATCCCATTTTACAATTTGAAGAAAAGGAACAACATCCCATTTTACAATTTGAAGTGGCAAAAAGGGATTTTATCAAGAGAACACAAGACAACAAGGCAACAAGGAAGTACAAGAGCATGTTTGAAGAATTTAGATA
This sequence comes from Nicotiana glauca, assembly GCA_026770625.1. Classification (NCBI taxonomy): domain Eukaryota; kingdom Viridiplantae; phylum Streptophyta; class Magnoliopsida; order Solanales; family Solanaceae; genus Nicotiana; species Nicotiana glauca. Next base: position 29,840 of record MU743632.1, on the reverse strand, counting down.
GGACCTTTGTAATTCATACTTCATAGCTTAGGCTATCTTCTTTTATTTTTGACACGGTGTAATAAGGGAGGTTAGCAAGCAGTAGCAGCAGCAATTGCAGTGAAATCACAGCTCCTGGTAGTCCCAGCTACCAGATACTCCTGAACTACACTGACATGATTCCTGTTTAGCCCAGGATATGTAGGCAACCTCTAAAGCAGGGTGCGGTCAGCTCTTTAAAAAATGCTTCACACGGAATATGCGAATGGGAAAAAATCACTCGTTTTCGCTCACTTATCTTTACACGAAAACTCTTCGTGTTTCCGGGCAAAGAGGGGCAGCTGTGAGCACGAGATTTTTGCCCTAAGAAAATAATTTTCAAAAATTCAAACAAAATAATTTCTTTATTATTTTACTATTTCTTGTGAATTTTGTGGCATTATCTGGTAATTGTTGCATTTTACTTGTGCATTTTAAATCATATAAAAATACAAAAATACATGTGGCATTTGTGTGGGATTTAATTTTATATTTTCAGTGTTAGTTAGTAGTTTAAAATTATTTACACATAAAGAAAATGACAAAAATGACTTTGTGCACTTTTATTTTAAATTTGTGGAATTTGTTTTAATTTTAGTTTAAAAGTAGAAATTAGTTAACAACAACAACCCAGTATAATCCCACAAGTGGGGTCTGGGGA
>MU743632.1:0-28944 GCA_026770625.1 Nicotiana glauca | reverse complement strand
AAAATAGCAGCAATATAAGAAATATAAGAAATACGAAATAGATGTAAGGTATACTAATATCCAACAGATAACTCCCTGTATCGGTAGCTGATCAGTAACATCCTACGATTACCTCATAACTAGCTAGTCTCACTCTAGTGCGCTGTGGAAATATCCACAACTTCCCCCTAACCTACAACTTTAATGCTCGACCTCTACAATCCCCTATCAAGGGCCATGTCCTCAATAATCCTAAGATGCGCTAAGTCCTGCCGTATCACCTCTCCCCAATACTTCTTAGGTCTCCCTCTACCTCTCCTCATGCCTACCACAGCCAGTCGCGCACACCTTCTCACCGGTGCACNACTCGGTCCCATACAACATTGCAGGCCTAACCACTGCTTTATAAAACTTACCTTTTAGTAACGGTGGAATTTTCTTGTCACATAGGACTCCCGTCGCTAACCTCCACTTCATCCAACCCACGCCTATACGGTGTGTGACATCCTCGTCGATCTCCCCGATCCCCTGAATAACTGACCCAAGGTACTTGAAACTACTCTTCTTAGGGATGATTTGAGAGTCAAGCCTCAAAAGTAGAAATTAGTTAATTTTGGAAATTAAATAATGATTTTAGTGTCAATTTGGTCTATGATTTTAATTTTTATTTTAACAAAATAAAAAAAAATAATATATAAAATACAAAATACAAAAAGAGAGGAAAAGAGTGTAAAATATAAAATGGAAATGCAAAAGAAAGAGAAAAAATAGGGTTGCTGAATTAGGCTATGCCCTTGATTATTAATCCAGACCCAAGTCGTTTTGCCCACGCCCAATCTGGCCCAAACACTTCTCCACACGACCCAATCCCTATCCCCATCGAAACGACGCTGTTTGGTGTCTTCAAATCCTGGCCGTCCATGCCCTTTAATCCAACGGCCACAGTTGAGTCTCCCATTATCTTAAAATTGTCCAAAAAATAATCCAACCCTAAAACATTTGTTATCCTCCTCGTACACCCCCCTGTAACACCACCGGCGGAGCCGCCGCCGGCGAATACAACCACGGCCATTCATCTCCAAATTAACACCACGAATTCCCCTTACCTTCCTCTACTAGAATCTATTACACTTTTCTTTCAAATCTCACCAGAATTCCTCGAATCTTCGTCGGAAGGTTTTTCGGCCACGACGCCACCTCTTCCAAATCACTCCAAACTTACACCAATGACTCCCATGACTTCCCTTAACCCAAATCCATGACCATCTTCCCTCGAATCTCACTGAAGCCACTCGAATTTGGATCTGAAGGCTTTCCGGCAAAAACCCTAAATGCTCAAAATTCCTCGAATTAGCATTGCATGGTCCTTTCTCTGCCCTCATAACGAATTCAACATTATGTCCCTCGAACTTTGGCTGAAGTCAGTCGAATTTTGATGCCAAATTGGTTAGTGAATCTTTTCTTCCTCATTCTCATTTGTGCTTTTGTTTGTTCCTATTTCAATGCCTGATTTTTTAAGCTTTAAGCCAGTCCTTCCTCTAAGTTCGATTAGCTGATGCCTTAGTAGTTTAGATGTTATTTCAATTTAATCGTTGTTGTTTTGTGGTTTCATTAGTGATTAGATTACTATAGTTAGAAAGCCTATTTGATAATCATTCTATGTGCCTTAGATGTTCTGTTCGCTTACTAGTTAAATTGGTGTTTTACTTAGTTCTGATTGTTTAATCCTATTTCATAATAATTAGGCAGTGTTAAAATAGGATTTGGTTATGACTGTAATTTGGAATTGAAATTAAGGGCAATTGGGGTAATTTGGGGTAGGGAATCTAGTTAGAAGTTCCTAGAGGCTTCTAGGTGTAGGTGTTAAGGCATATTTCAGTTAAAATAGAGGTGTGACTTGAGTCACAAGGCAAGAAATAAGGGAGAATAGTTGAAAATTATCAGGGACTTGAAAGAAATACAAAATTTGATAACTCACCTTAGTTGCCTTTAAAAGGTTATGAAAATGCCTTGTGGAGGGAGGCTCTTTTTCGGCCAGATAGTTCTCCCAAAAAGCTTTTCTCTTAGTCTTTCAAATCTGAGGTAGAAAATTCAAATTTAAAAAAAAAAAATTGAAAAACAAAAAAAAAATTACTGTTTCATTGGTCACTTTGGTCCAATTTCAAGGTTTGGGTAATTGATTTTGAATTCCTGGTTCAACAATGGGTAGCTGAGGATTAGAAACTGATTGCATTTGAATCTGAATCTATTTTTGTTGCTGCTTGTGTGCTGAGGGTTAAGGTCTGCTTTGGTCTGTTGATTTGAGTCATTTTGGGAGTGAATTAAGGCTGCTTGGGTTGATTTTGAATATTAAATCTCCTTTACGTTTAAATCTGGGTTGTGCATTTGCTGGAGGAAATTGATCTGCTGCGTTGAGCCACTGCTGACTTACTTTTCTCCTTTATTCTATTTCCTATCCAGGTACACACTTCGTGATGCTCTTGATGTAGCTATGGTGAAACATGAACTAGAATTGATGCTGTTAACTTGGAAGATGTTGTAGATTGATGCATCTTAGATAGTTTGTTTTGTGATTTGACTGGATTGTTTGTACTTAGATAGTAATATCTATAGATTGTTAATTGAGGCTAATGTGGACTGTTTGATTATTGTTTTGCACTCAACTGTTAATTAGTTTAAGGCCTAATATTTGGTAATTGTTCAAATCATAGTATATAGTCCTCAAATGTCATAATATGAACAATCATTGGTTGTAACTAATTTAAGTTTAGTTCCTGTGAAGTTTTTGGAGTTGTGACTGTTTCATATAAGTAGAATTACCTAGTACAGGTTTAATCGATTGAATAATGTCCAGTTGTTGTTAAAATTGGTTTAAATCGTGTACTTTGTTTTTCATAATCGAATCTGGGCTAGTATATGTTTAATTGTTAGTGCAATTGTTAGCTATCTCCTGTTTTGTAATAACTGTGCAATTTGGAATCGCCTCATTGGAGGTGCTGCATTGAGCAGTCAATGGGATTCGATCCCAGGCTGGAGGCATCCATTGCCTGAGCTGTCTGCTATCTACGATTAAGCCCAGGTAACTGAGCTGTGGGGCATTTGCCTTCAAGTGCTATTTTACGCTTCTGCGGAGACTCGAACTTGAGTCATACATCTAGTTGTTTGGGGCGCCCGTCTTAGTTTGCTCGATGTGGGCTATGTGAAGCTTGAAACTGAAATAGGAATTGGGCTTTTCACAAGCCCGGTTCCTTGGGCCAGAAATTACAAAATAAGTTTATAAAGCTTGTTCATTTCAAATAAAATAATTGCTTAGGATTTTCTTTATTTTATAGACAAATAAATAGAAAAACATAGTAATTTTAGGATTGACCATAAATAAAATGTTGAGATGAGCCTCGCGGAATCAAAACAAACAAATTACGGGGACCTCAATAAATATTGTATTAATTTTTAGACTTCGGAATGGGTCGTTTAGCGAATTTCACGGCGTTCCACAAATAATAACGCGTTAGTCTCTTTAGGCGCGATTTTAATAAAATTACTTTTCTAAACTCGGGTGTGCATTTCATGCGACCCAAATCCAAATCCCAAAACGTTGAATAAGAATGTGTCGAGGATCCGGGTGCATTTCATGTGACGTGACCCGAAAACACGTTCTTAAATGACGTTCACTTTCTTAATAATCAACTAAAAGCGGTAAATAATTCTAAAAATTACACTATAGGTTTAACATGTGTTAAAATCAGATTTTAGCCAAATATAGCAGTTGAGCGACCGTGCTAGAACCACGGAACTTGGGAGTGCCTAACCCCTTCTCCCGGGTTAACAGAATTCCTTACTCGGATTTCTGGTTCGCGACTATAATACAGAGTCAAACCCTTTCCTCGATTCGGGATTCAAACTGGTGACTTGGGACGCCATAAATCTCCCAAGTGGCGACTCTGAATCTTATAATAATAAATCCCGTTCTGATTGTCCTTTAAGTGGAAAAACTCATTTATGCCTTTACGGGGTGTAGTAGGAAAAAGGAGGTGTGACAACAAATAAGTGCACGTCTCAAATAACTGTTTAAGAGAAAAACCATAGAACATGATATCTAGGTGAGCTGAGGGTATACAGTATTAAATTAGGACCATAGTGCAAAAGATCTATTCAACTTGCCTACTGATTTTAGACCAAATGAATATGAACAATCACGGATAACAGAACATGGTTTTACAGTTGCAGATTTTTAATCGCCCTATAGGCTTTCCTAGGCGTATAACAGTGATGTCATATGAGCATGATATCTATTATTGAACGAGGATGTAGTAAAACTGTAAGCAATTTCAAACAGACAATTTGAATCTAATAGGCATGCTTTCTACTGAGATTGATTGAGAAATAGGTAGGTTAGTTAATCTAATTCAGAACATGCAGGCGTGAGTTAAAGTTAGGCTGATTTTAGATCCTATAGTCATGATTTCTATTAAAGCCATTTTAATCCTATTAATATGATTTCTAAAGAGATGAATTTGAATACATGTTGTAAGGGAAACAGAACTTCAATTACTTTACACCCTATAGGCATGATACATAATTATATAGCTGATTTAGATCCTATAGGCATGGATTTTAATTGTGTGAAAGTAAAGCATGCATAATTCACCAAAGAAAGTCATATAGGCATATTATCTAACAAACACATTTTTTCAATTGAAATAGACCCTATAGGTATGTTATCTACCCGATTTTACCCACAAAATGCAACTACCCACCCCTGCTCACTAATCACCTCAAATGTTTGTTCACAATAATTATTACCAACCAAGAACTGAATATAAATTACATAAATAAAATAGAATCTAAGCTATAGGGAGCCTGCAGTAGGCCCAAATGATTTCCAAGCCTCCAGTAGTCTTAAATGTCAAAGTTCCATAGCCAATTTCATGTCCAAGTGTGTCAGAGTTCCCTAAGGACCTCAAGGATCCCGGGTAGTGCTCACACCCAGACTTTTCTCAATTAGCAACTGATTATTGTGAAGTTTGGAAGTGCCAGCCCTAATATGCCAGAGTTTAGAGAGATCTCAAGGGTCTCAATACAGTACACGTATCAGAGGGACAGAACCTAGTAATCTAAGAGTTATGCGGGAGTGCTTGACATAGTTTTGAAAAGGTTTTGAAAATAGTACAGAGATGACTTTAGGAGTGAAAAGGTTTTCTGAAATAGGAAATAGTTTGTTGGTAAAGGGCAGTTTAAGAAGTGTACAAAAACTCTTGAAAAAATCAAGCAACCAATTGGTCATAAAACATCCAGATTCAGAAACACTCAACAAACAGATCTCACGTGGGATAAAGGGATTGGGGTATATAAGAGTCATATTGGGGCACATGGATAGGGTATAAAGGAAACGTATAGTCAACAACTGCATAAAATACTTAGGGTCTTAGAGACTTAACAGGCTAGTCATGGTCAGTAAATAGTTAAGACAGATATCACAGATGTAATATAGAAAACCTGACATATCTTTATAGGATTAAATATATAGGCAAGGTCAATCATATACATCAAATAACCAACATGATCACATAATTAAGGGATTAAATAAATATTCACAAATAGGCTGGTGAAGTATTAGATAACTTGGTGAAGTGTAGGCATGCTAATAATACATTGAACAGGACAAAGTTTAGATATGCTAGGCAAAGAAGTAAGTAGGAAGACAGGATGAATTCATAGCTGATGAACAAGTGCAGGAATGAAACACATAGGGTTTGGGTTTTAAAATTTAACTAAAGACATACCAGTCGAAGAAAAGAGTACAAAATATAAAGCAACTGTGGTTCCAATAACTAGGCTTGTCTTTCAGTCGGCTAGACCAGTGAATATCACAAGTAGCAGAGAAAAAAAGATAGCTTTAGAGTGTAAGTGTATTTTGGTGAACTAATGTTCGTGTCTGAAGTGAGAATATGCAGGAGTTTATATAGTAATCAAGAGTTAAACAAAATAAAGTAAAGAATTAATCATGTAGCAATTAGAGAAATTCAGGGAATCAATCACATGTAAAATCTATAAGTCCTCCCTTTAATCAAGGGATAATCAATGATAAAAGCAGGACAGATACTTCAGGAAGGAAATCGAGACAGAGCAGGTAATTAGGGGAGGATGCACAGGGGTTTCAATTAAGGAAACAGTCAGTAAGAATAAGCAAAAAATAACAAATAAGGCAAGGGAAAATTAATTAAGGTAAACAGTTCAATTAAACCAAGTAGAGAGGTAAGAATCAAAAGTTTTGTTAATGAAAAGTGTCAAATCAAACCAGGAAATAAGGACTTCAGAATAATCAAGAGTTCAATCAAAGAGAAAATCACGTAAAGAGTCAGCAAGTATCACAAACAACTTAAATAAAGTAAGAAATAACAGTCAGAATGAACATAGACATATAGGATCAGTAGAAAAGTTGAACGAAGAACATAGTAGAGGCATATTAGGATAAGAAAATCACGAGACATTTAAATGGCTAAAGAGAAATCACAAGAACGAAGGCAAGAACACTGTCAGTACACCGGTACTCAGAAACCAAACAAGGAATGTCAAAAATTAGGGTTTTGGTATAAACAAGTTAAGGTTGTAGAAATTACGAAATTAGTCAAAACATATAAGAAACAGAAGATCAAACACTCAAAAGTTAAAAATTTTTTGGGAAAAAGAAATTTCAGGAAACCCTAGTTTAGAGAAAGATGAAAAATCACTCGAAAATCATACGATTCTTGTAAAGAATAACAAGGTTATTGTAAAATTCATATAAAATAAGTCCAAATCTTCTCAAATATGTACAAATTTAAGAGGTTCAGAAGAAAAAATTAAGGTTTCGAGGAGAACAATACAGAGGTGAAGAAACTTACTTAGAAACCCATAGATCATAGTCGATGGAGGACGATCTTACTCGGAATCACACGGGAACAGCCTGAAATAGGCGAGAAAGGGGCCATAGATGCAAGACAACTAACCCTGGTCCCTTGAGGACCCTGGAGATGGAAATACTAACGTGAGAGAGGTTACCAGAGGCCTGGGGGTGGTGAAAAACCACCATAGATAGCCATAGATGAGTGACTGTGAGGTCCGATTAGGGTTAGGTTCGAGAGAATTTGAGAGGGGAGGGATTTCAAGGCGGCGGATGATAGGAAAAGAAAGGGTTCAGGGGGTTATTTGGGAATAAAAAGGGAAGGGGTTGTTTGTGGCCGTTGATCTCTATGATCAATGGCCGATATTGAAAGGGTCTCAGGGCCGGATCAGGTATTAGGGTTTGGGCTAGGTAAATTTAAATTGAAATGGACTGGTATTGGGTTGAAATAGCACTAAAATATATATATAAATAGGCCAGATTTTAAATAGCCACTTATAATAACTACATAATTTATAAAAATAATAAATGAGTTCCAAAAAATATTTTCGTGTGGTAAAAATGATCTAAAATAGTTATTTAGCATTTTAAAATAATAAAAGACCAGTTTATGTATCAATAATATAATTATGCATTAGTATGGGCTATTATTGCAAAGATATGCAATTTAGCCTTAAAATATAAATATAATTACAAAAAAATGCACTACAATATTTAAACACTATGTTGGCATAAATAAAGAATTTAGATGACTAAATCATCACAAAAGTAATTTGAAGTATAGTTATTGGATATTTATATAAATAAAAAGAGAAGAAATAAATTGATTTGGAGCTTTTAAAATTATAGAAAAATTATAAAAAAAATTTATGCATGCTTATAACTGCATATGTGTTATTTTGAAAAATATATATATGTATTAAAAATATATGAGAGTAAATTGGGTATCAACAACTGACCCTCTTTATCCGGGAAGGATGAAAGAGTTTTCGAGTAAAGAAATGATGGCCAATTTTGACCAGATGGGATGTTTTGAAAGATAGAGGCCGGACTCCGGTCTTGAGTTGCCTACATATCCCTGGTTTTACAAGAATCATGCCATGTGTAGTTCTAGGTTCATTGGCGGAATACACCGATGAAGTCATTGCAAGAACGGACACGAGGTGCAAAAGTGGTTATGGTGAACGGTCAAGTTTGAGATAGTTTGAAGGAACTGGAGCGAGGTTTCTCCTGCTAAGATAATGGTTGCTTGCTAATAACCCGCATATAAAGAGATGCTATGAACCCGTATTTGTGCGAAAATTTAAACATGATGCAGATTCCCTTTGGACCATGAAAATTGTATTTGGACGGTTAAGGATAACGTCCTTGGACCATGATACCCTTGACCATGAATTTTTTAGTGGGGGATTCGCAGGCCATGGAATGGTGTTCTTGGGCTATGCATATAGTGCCTCCGAACCTTGATGCCTTTGAATAATAATGTGCAAATTTGAGGGATCCTCAGGCCAAGGCATGGTGTCTTTCGGCTAGGAGGATGATGCCTTTAGACTATGAGCCTTTGGATAGGTTGACGATATTTCAGCCCATGAGATGCAATAATATGATGTTGACAAGACAAGGCTTGGACTTGCAAGATCAAAGGCAGAGCTTAGCCCGATAGAAGAGCAAACATATAGTATCGGAGTAGATCAACATTCATGCAAGGAGGGACAATGCTTAGTCCCATGCAAATAGAAGAGCTTAGCCTTATGCAAATATGGAGGCAGATATTAGCCGCGTGCAGGATGCGGGACAGGGCTTAGTCCCATGCAAATGGAAGGCAGTTCTTAGCCTTAAATATGGAGGCAGGTATTAGTATCATAGAGGATGTAGGACAAGGCTTAGTCCCATGCAAATATGGAGGCAGGGATTAGCCTTGTGTAGATGGAGAGGTAGTGATTAGCCTCATGCAAATATGGAGGTAGGGATTAGCCTCACGGAGGCAAGGATTAGCCTCATGCAAACAAAGAGGAAGGTATTAGCCTCATGTAAATATGGAGGCAAAGATTAGCCTCATACATGTGTGGAGGTAGGGATTAGCCTCATACAGGTAGGGAGGCAAGGATTAGCTTTATGCAAATGGGGAAGCACGGATTAGCCTCATGTAGATGGGGAGGTATGGATTATCCTCATGCAAATGGGAAGGCAAGGAATAGCCTCATGTAGGTAGGGAGGCAGGGATTAGCCTCATGCAAGTGGGGAGGCAAGGATTAGCCTCATGCAAATTGGGTGGCAAGGATTAGCCTCATGCAGATGGGGAGGCAGGGATTAGCCTCATGCAGTTAGGGAGGCAAGGATTAGCCTCATACAAATGGGGAGGAAAGGATTAGCTTCATGTAGATGGGGAGGTAGAGATTAACCTCATGCAAGTGGGGAGGCAAGGATTAGCCTCATGCAAATATAGAGGCAGAGATTAGCCTCATGCAGGTAGGGAAGCAGGGATTAGCCTCATACAAGTGGGGAGGCAAGCATTAGACTCGTGCAGGTAGGGAAGTAGAGATTAGCCTCATGCAAGTGGGGAGGCAAGGATTAACCTCATGCGATATTGTGGGACATGGCTTAGTTCCATGCAAAGTTGGTAGAATATGTCTTAGTTGAAGATATATTCTATATCTGGGAGGACTTATTGATAGTGACCTTGTTACGTGTATATATTTGCGGGCGCTATTGTTATGTTAGATGCACCTACATTCAAAGAAAAATTATAAGTTTTGTGATGGGGAGGTTGGTTCGCGCTTCTATCTGCCGGCCTTGCTTTGCTCCGTTCTGGAGGCCATTTGAGTTTATTAGGTAACCTGACTATTATGGAAATAGAGTTTTCAAAAATATGAAATTATTGATAAAAATAGAGTTATTTAGAAATGTTTTGAAATATCAAATAATTTAGATCAACTAGTGACTGCAACGAGTCTTGTTTAACCTTCTTTGGAATGTTGAGAATCATTATCAAAATTTTGCCCCAATTTCTTAATCAGTTTTTGACTACCTGACAAATGTCGGCGTTGGCTGGACTTGCTCTGGAATTTTGAGGGTCCTCTTCAAAATTCTGCCCACGTTTCTGCTCTTGGGGGCGGGGAATGGAAATTTTATTATGATATGACCGAACCCCTAAGGCTGCCTACGTATCCCCTCTAAAAAGGGAATCAGGTCAAGCATAGTTCAATTACATCAGACGAGTAACTGTGTGTAGTCTAAGCATAATATCTTTTGACTGCGTCTAAATTGATTGGTTTCGCCAAATTTCTCTTTCCATTTAAACAAGTATGAGCGCTCCTCCTGTCAGTACTCTGTGAACCATGTACGGACCTTTCTAGTTGGGAGAGAATTTCCCTTTAGCTTCATCTTGATTTGGGAAGATCTTCTTACGAAGTAATTTGAAGAAGTTTTATTTGAACTTTCAAATAATATATTCATGTCCATCAATTTCGTAACTGCTTTTTTATAGCAGGTTTGTAAGTATATGTTTAATATCCCGTGACTATATTTGCTGCCTTAACCTAATAGCTCTTGGATTTTTCTGTTGAATCTTCAATTTCCTATAGATTATTCAGTTCTTCACTTCTCATTCAATCTTTGAGATTCAAATTCAAAATTTTCTTCAAGGGTTTTCCTTTGGCCATTGAGCTATTCTTTGTGGTGTACTTATTCCATATGCATAGTCACCCAGCGTTTGAACTCTGAAGTATGAAAAATTGAAATCTAGAACAACTCCCCTCTATAGTCCTTTTCCTGAAAAAGGAAACAGACACGGGACTCGGAGCAATTTTTTATGATGACTACTTAACTCTTCCATCAGAATTATTGTAACCTAGATCGAGAATAGTTAGTTATTATGAGTGTCTTTTAGGTCAATTATCATCATTTGGTGCGGGTTAACTTTTTGTCTATCATTTAAAATGGTTAGTAAATTTAAATGAGCAAATAAGAAAGAACTTTATGATACTTTACTATAGATACTTGCTCAAAAGTAGTATTTTTTCAAGTGTATCGCATTCCAAATGGAAGGTAACACTCTCCCGTCCATAGTTTCCAACTCAGATGCTCCTTTTCCAGCAATGCCTCGAACTGGATATGGCCCTTCCCAATTTGGATTATATTTTCCTGTATTGGCCGCCTGTATTGACTGAAACACCTTCCTAAGGACAAAGTCCCAAATCTTGTAATATCAAAGATTCGCCCTTCTATTGTAATATCGCTCAATCCTTTACTTTTGCGCTTTCAACTATATCAAGGTTTCTTCCCTCCGCTCCTTTATTAAATTCAAATTTGTACGAAATTATTCCTTATTCGCTACTTCATGTATGCTCGAACCACGTGCTTGGATCCACTATTTCTACTGGAATTAATGTTTCACTACCATAAATTAGTGCAAATAGAGTTTCTCCCTTGCTTATCTTTGTCGTTATCCTATAGCCCCATAATACACCAAGTAGCACTTCAGGTCACCTGCCTTCTGATTCTTTCAATCATTTCTTTATATTGTTGAAAATAATCTTGTTTGTCGACTTTTCTTGTCCATTAGCTACAGGATGATACAGTACCGAAGTAATCCATTTAATTTTCTAAATTTTGAAAAAATTAGTGACCTTTGCTCCCACGAAATATGGCCCAATACATATGATTTCCCTTGGAACCCCAAATCTAAATATTATACTCCTCCAAATGATGTTGATAACTTCCTTTTATTGTACCTGTTTAAAGGCACTTACCTCTAACCACTTAGAAAAATAATCAGTCAAAATTAATAAAAACCGTACTTTTCCTAGTGCTTGAGGTAGAGGATCTATAATCTCCATTCCCCACTTCATAAACGGCCACGGTGTGATAATCGAATGAAGTAATTCTACCGATTGATGCATATTATTTGTGTACAGTTGGCATTTATCTCAACTTTTTACAAAAATTTGCACCTCGCCTTCCATCTTTGGCCAGTAATACCCTGCTCTTATTGGCATTTTCACTAGTGATCTTCCACCAGCGTGACTTTCACAATGTCCTTCAGGTACCTCTCACATCACGTATTCAGTTTGTGAGGGTTCGAGGCACCGAGCTAAAGATCCACCAAACATCTTTCGATAGAAACTGCCTTCTATTAAACAATATCGAGCTGCTTTTATTCACAGCAATTTGGTTTGCTTTTCATCCTCGGGTAATATTCTATACTGCAAAAAATTCACAAACTCATTTCTCCAATCCTATATTAAATTATTAAAATTTACTTAATTCTTAGTTTCATCAACGTTTAGTGAAATAAGTGCACCACAATTGCATTTTCTGTATTTGACATATTAGCTATTGAAACCAGAGTTGCTAATGTATCAGCCTCCACATTCTCTTCTCGTAGCATCTGAACATCTTTTCATACTCGGAATTGACACAATAATTCTCACACCTTTTCCAATTATTGTTGCATTCGAATCTCTCTAGCTATGTAATTCCCTTGCAATAGATTTACCGCAAGCTATGAGTCGTTTTTAATTTCAACTTGGTCAATCCTTATCTCTTTTGCAAGTTCCAAACCCGCAATTGCTGCCTCATATGGCTTCATTACTAGTTATTAGATAGCATTTTATTGGTTGCCTAATAATCTCTCCTGAAGGTAAAATAAAAACAACCCAAACCTGCTCATTTTACATTTGAGGATCCATCCGTATATAATCTCCAAGTCTCCAGATTAGATCCGATAAATATCGATACCTCATTTTTGAACTTCAGGGAGTAATCTTGAATTGAAATCTGCTACGAAATCTACTAGTACTATGACTTTATTGTAGTTCAAGGCTGATAAACAATATCATATTCAATAAGTTCTCTTGCCTACTTAGCTCATCTTCTTGATAACTCATGTTTATGTAAAATATTATTTAACAAAAAAGTCGTTATGACAGAAATATGATGACATTGAAAATATGGTCGTAACATTCTCGATGTCGTTATTAATGCTAATGTTAGTTTTTCGAGATGATTATATCGTGTCTCAACATCTAATAAAGATTTACTGACATAGTAAATTGGAGATTGCGTACCTTTTTCTTCTTGCAACAGTACTGCGCTTACCGCTACTTTCGATACAGCTAAATAGATAAGTAATCTGGATCCATCCCTTGGCTTTGACAATAGAAGCGGTTTTGACAGAGACGCTTTCAAATTTTTCAAAGCTTGTTGACATTCGCTCCATTCAAATTGATTTTTTTCAATAATGAGAAGAATTTAAAACACTTCTCTGAGGATCTGGATATGAATCTCCCAAAAGATGTTACTCTCCCTATTAATCTTTGTAGTTCTTTTTTACTTGTAAGCACATTAGGAATCTCTTCTATCACTTTAATTTGTGCCAGATTTACTTCGATCCCCATGTTAGAGAAAAGAAAACCTAAAATTTTACATGAGACGATCTTCTGTTTGTGCCGATTTTACTAGCATATCATCGATGTAGACTTTCATGGTTTTTTCTAAATGCTCTTGGAATATTTTGGTCACCAACCTCTAGTACATAGCTCCAACATTCTTCAAGCCAAATGACATGACTTTAAAGTCTAGAACAAGTCCCCTTGTCTATAATAAAAGAAGTATTTCGTCGTCTAGGGGGTCTATTTTTATTTGATTATATCCAGAATATGAATCTAAAAAACTTAAGAGTTCATGACCAACAGTAGAATTAATTAGTTGATCTGTATATGGTAAAGGAAATGCATCTTTGGGGTATGCTTTATTTAGGTTGCTATATTCCTCAACTACACACTATAATTGCTATTTTTCATGTCCGTCTTTGGATAATCCACTAGCCACAGCTACTGTGTTGGTTTCTTGTGCTGCTTGCTGATCTCCTATGATCTGACGAATTCCTTATTGTGATGGAAATTTGATAACCTGATGTAACATTGATGACATCGCGTCTATGTCATGAATCCACGTCCTTCCTAAAATTACTATATAAGCCATGTTGGCATCCACCACTCGAAATTTGGTGCCTTTCACGACACCCTTGGCGAATGCTGATAACATAATTTCTCTCTTTGTTATAATACTTGAATTGTTGAACCCAGACAAAGATCGATCCTTGGATATCACATTATCAACTTCTTGCATTTCATTCACCTCTCTTAGTAATATGATCTTCACAGAGCTATCTGGATCAATTAAAACTTGCATCACGTTAGTATCATAAAAAGTAAAGATATTACCAGTGCATTATTATGGGGGATGAACAACCCATTTGCATCCTCATCGTCAAAAGTTATGTTATCTCCTTCCAAGACTTTCTAAATTCACATTTTATGAGTCATAGAGATCTTGGTTGTCCTTTTTACTCCCGCATATGTAACTCTCCATTGATGTCACGACCTAATTCAATTATAGACCGTGATGGCGTCCAACACAAATGCAAGTAAAGCCAACACTGAACAATATAGAAATTTCCCATTTTAACTAATTTTACAAATAACTAACTTTCCTCATTTTAAAATATTTAGGAAATAACATATGAAAAATATTTAAATGAAAGCAACTGAGTGCAAATCGGAATCATAAAATAAACCCAAAATCATAAGTCTACTAGTGTGTGTCAAGACCTGGTGTCATAAGTATATGAGCATTCTAGTAGAATACACAAAAGAATACTAGTCCACTATCTAAATTAAAATAGATAGAAAATTGTGATGACCCAAAGGGTCATCACTTGTTTCCCTACTCTTTTTGTGCTTCCGAGGCCTCGAAAACCTCATTTGAATTGCCTCAATTTGCGTGCGCAGTCCGGGCGCGTAGCCGAAAAGTTTAAATATGAATTCTGTGTGAAAAATAATAAATTTTGATATTAATATGAGTAAATTTGACTTCGATCAACATTTTGGGTAAACTGATTCGGACCTGTGATTTTACGGTCCCGGAAGGTCCGTAGAAAAATATGGGACTCGGGCATATGCCCGGAATTGAATTTCGAGGTCCAGAGCCCGAGAAATAAATTTTTCTGTGAAATTATTTTTCTGAAATTATTAAGGAAATTGGAAATAAAATTTGATTATAAAACTATTGTATCGAGCCCGTATTTTGGTTTCGGCACCCGGTACAAGTCTTATATATGGTTTAAGCACTTTCTGTGAAGTTTGGTTGAAATTGTACGTCGTTTGACGTGTTTTGGACTTAAAACTCTAATTTGAAAGTTATGAAGTTTGAAGAAAAACTAGTGATTTTGAGGTATGATTCGTTGTTCTTGATGTTATTTTGGTGATTTGGTCGCGCGAGTAAGTCCGTAGGTGGTTATTGAGGTTGTGTGCATATTTGGTTTGGAGCTCCGAGGGCTCGGGTGTGTTTTGGATAGGTGTCGGATTGCATTTCTCATTTTTTGAAAAATCTGGTATCAACTATCTGCAGGATTCGCATTTGCGAAGCCAGAGTTCGCAAATGCGAAGGTCCAGCTATCGCAAATACGAAGGCTGGTTCGCAAATACGAAACCAGCCTAGGCTGGCCAAGGTTCGCAAATGGGAAGCCAAACCTCGCAAATGCGATGGCCACTGGTTGTAAATGGGAGACCCGTTTCGCAAATGCGAAGGTCCTTTGGTAGACCTGAGTTCGCAAATGCGAACAGTAGTGTCGCACTTCCCAAGCCTACAGGGTTCGAAAATTCTTTCAAAACCCAAACTCCATAGGCGATTATTCAAGAACAAAACTTCTTGCAAATCATTTATACGTTAATTTTTTCTTAATCCTTTCAATCATTAACATCATTTAACATGTTTTCACTTGAAATCAAAGATTTTCCATGGGTGAAATTGGGGTTTTGGGTAGAACCTAGGTTTTCTAAAAATTGGGGATTTGGACCTCAATTTGAGGTCCGATTTCAAAATAAATTACATATTTGGGTTCGTGGGGGAATGGGTAACCGGGTTTTGACCACGTGGGCCCGGGGGCAATTTTGGAATTTTTGGGAAACACTTGGGAAATTCATTTTTATGCATTCAAATTGATTCATTTATTGTTTATTAAAATAATTAAGCAATTTGTGATTAGATTCGAGCGAATTAGAGGTGGAATCGCGGGATAAAGCGATAGTTGAGGATTGAGTGGAATTCAAGGCATTGAGGTTAGTGTTTGGTTTAACCCTAGCTTGAGGGATTAGGTGTTGAGTCATAATTGCTAATTGTTCTGTGTGGAGTAGGACGTATGGGTATGGTGACGAGTATCCATGTGTCGGTGTCGAGCATGACCGTGAGTCTTAATTTGATAATTGTACTCTCTTGCTTGATCCTATGAAAATCTTGACTGAATATTGGTATTATAAATGTTAAGAAGAAGTTGAATAGGATTGGTCATAGCTGACTCTCCCTTGCCGGGATGTTTTGACTTGTTGCTATTGTTCCCTTACCGGAAAAAGTATTGATTTGATTGTTCCCTTGCCGGGAAGAGTATTAAATTGATTGTTCCCTTGCCGAGCTCTTATTGTGTATTGTATTGAAAGTAAAGGGAGCGGGTGGTATGCCTACCACAAGTGATATTGAAATGGGAGCGAGTGGCACGCCTACCACATGATATATTGAAATGGGAGCAAGTGGTACGCCTACCACACATGATATATTGAAATGGGAGCAAGTGGTACGCCTACCATATGATACATTGAAATGGGAGCGAGTGGTACACCTGCCACACATGATATATTAAAATGGGAGTGGGTGTTACGCCTACCACGAGATATTGAGAAATGGGATCGGGTTGCATGCCTGCAACGAGATGAGTTGAATATGAAAGTTGCCTTGTCTATTCATTATTGTTAGAAGTTAAACTGTAGATATACTTAAGATTATTCCTGATATTTGTTTCTAACTGTTACCCCTGAAGCATGCTTCTGTGACGACCCGGCCCGTCATCACGTGAGTTACCGCCCCGTTTTCCCCGTTTTATGCTTCTATATGTTTCATTATAGGTGGTTGGTGAATTTGAAGTAATTCAGATAGAGTTCGGTTAGAAATGAGACAATTAGTCTTTTTAAAAGAAACTTAGTTTGGAAAAGTCAACCGAATGTTGACTTATGACTTAGAGGGCTCGGAATAGATTTCCGAGGATTTGACTAGTTTCGGGTGATGATTTGTGACTTAGGAGCGCAATCGGAATTGAATTTGGAGGTCCGGTGTAGAATTAGGCTTGAATTGGCTAAGTTTGAATTTTGGTGAATTCCGGTGGGTAGGTGAGATTTTGGTCAGAGGGTCAGAATGGAATTCCGAGAGTTGCAGTAGCACTGTTAGGTAATTTTGGATAGGTCTGCAAATTTTCAGGTCATTCGGACATCGTTTGGTCGGGTTTTTGATTGAATGCGCATTTCGGAAGTTTTGATGAAAACTAGGCTTGAATCCAATGTATTTATTGGTTTTAGCATTGTTTGACGTGTTTTGAGGATTGGAACAAGTTTGAATAAGGTTATAGGATGTGTTGGTATTTTTGGTTAAGGTCCCGGGAGCATCGGTGTGATTTTGGGTGGTTAAACGGGAAATTTGGAAGATGTTGCAGGTCTGAAACTTTTGGCCTTCTGCTGTTCCGCATCTGCGGAAAAGGAGCCGCGGAAGCGGTTCCGCAGATGCGGTGGGATGGCCGTATAAGCGGATAGGCGTGGCCCAGGAAAAATTTCGCATAAGCGGACTATGGGTCGCTTCAGTGGTTTCGCTTAAGCGGATAATTAACCGCAGAAGCGGTCCCACGAATTTTTAAGTGAGACCGCATAAGCGGTCCATTGCGTCGCATAAGCGGTACCGCAGGTGCGGTTAAATGACCGAAGAAGAGAAAATCGGGCCTATGTTTAATGAACAGTGTTCGCGATTTTCAGAAGTTAAGAAAATAATTGAGACTTCGATTAGGGCTGTTCTTGGGCGATTTTGAGGAGAAATCGAAGGAACTTCATCAGGTAAGAACTATTAGCCTCGGAATATATTATTTTTGGTGTAAAAACATTGAGTAATCACTGAATTTCAAGGATTTAAAGGTTAAAAATGGTGGTTAGGGCTTGAAAACTGAAGAGAGTTAATTATGAGTTTGGAGGGGCAAACGAACTCCGATTTTTGTAAATTTGATATGCATAGACTCGGGGAGAGACGAGGAATCCAGTGATATAAATTTTGAAATTTTTCGAGAAGTGGGCCAGGGGCTCGGGTTTTGCTAACTTCGTGATTTTTAGTATTTTTCGAGTAATTTCGATAGGGTTATGTTTCTTTAGCATATAGTAATGTATTCGTTATGGTTTTGACAAGATTCGACACGCGAGGAGGTCGATTCAAGAGGAAAGGGCATTGCGGACTTGTCTACGGCCGGTTCGAGGTGAGTAATAGATGTAGATGATGACCTGAGGGTTTGAAACCCCGGTATCTCACATTGTGACGCTGTATTGAGGCGAGACACGTACTCTACTTTGAGTGCGGGTTCATTTGTGGATGGGACTATGTCTTGGTCCATCCAAGAAAATGTGTATGCTGTGTTATATGCCTAGTGTCACACCTCCTTTTTACCGAATTACTACATCCCGAGAAAGGATATAATAAAAGGAAGGAGTTTTTCCAATTTAAGGACAGTCGGAACGGGATTTATTTATTTAGTTTTAGAGTCGCCACTTGGGATATTAATGTTGTCCCGATTCACCGATTGAATCCCGAACCGAGGAAAGTTTGACTCTATTACAGTCTGCGAACTAGAAATCCGGATAAGGAATTCTGTTAATCCGGGAGAAGGTGTTAGGCACTCCCGAATTCCGTGGTTCTAGCACAGTCACTCAACTGTTGTATTTATTTTTATCTGATTTCTATATGTGTTCCCTTTTCATGTACATTTTATTATTCCGCTTTATTATTTAAAGAATTACAACATCGTGAAAATGTATTTTTGACCACGCCGTACCAGTACGCCCGTGGCATTTAACACATTTCGACTTCGTTGAGACTTAGATCTGGGTCACATAAATGTGCACCCGTATTAAGAAGGTAATATTATTATAAATCATGCCTAAAGTATCTACGTCTTGTTAACTTTGGGAAAGTCCGTGAAATTTGCTAAACGGTCCTTCCAAATCTAAGGTTTTCATAGCAATTATTTGAGGGCCCCGCAATTGTGAATTAATTCATTGGGCGAGGCTCATCTCCATTTTTTATTTAAAGGTCCAAATTGAGTAGCTAAATTTTCTATTATTTGTCTCTAATGGTTGACTAATTCATGAGTATAAGTTCAAATCTCGAATTCAAGTTCGAGTTCAAGCAAGAATGGCGAAACTGTTTAGCTTGGATCTCTGATTTCGTATTTGCCGATTAATTTCTGTATTTCGGTGCTTTTATTTAAATTGTCACTATGCTTGACTCTTTACTTTTAAGCTATGCTTCAGCATTGCCTTTTTCCTTCTTGGGCCTAAATTTGAATCCAGGTATGCAGGAATTGCCCAAAACTTTAACTACATAAACCAATTGCATCTAAAAGTTATTAAGGCACCCGTTTACAACTACACTGATGTATTGCTAACAATAGCAAAAACTGCAAATGAATTAACTAAAACTATTTACTAACTTTGCACTTTTAACAACTTATGCCTCCCAGATGATGCTTTAACTCAACAACATATTAACCAATTAGCTACCAATCCCAGCCATCCTTATTAACATCTAATTTTTAATCTAAAATGTCAGCTTTAAGAACAAATACTGCAACGTACAAATCGTTTTATAGTTATTGAAACAAATAAAATTGAGTATTCAGCGAGTAACAGTAACAACCTATACAGTCCACTTATACATCTAAAATCAATTTAACACTCAGAATCTACAAAAATACTCTAAAACAAACTATTTGAATTTTAAATTCTACAGCAGAATGTAACAAATCAGACATCAGATTTGAGCAGCCTTTTATTTCCTCCTTCCACTTCAAAATAATACTACATCAAGCTGATATCTAACATCGTACCTGTTATTGAGAATGAAATGAGGAAGAGTCAAGGTCAGTGCTAAGCACAAATGCACAGCAGTATCAACAGCAACACACAGACTAATCCAAACATCAATCACTAACTCAATTCCAGCCCAGGAAGATAGTTTTCAAAACAAAAAACAGATCAGAAAGGTTTCCAGATCTTCGAATCCAATAGCTCTAACCAACTAATTTGAATTCATTCACACAGGCTTCAAATCAAATCTAGAAATCAGCCTAATGTGATAACAGTTTGTTTTTTAGTGGTTTTCTGATTGTTTTTGGTTTTTTGACATGAATTTGAAGTGTAAAAGGGGAGAAAGTGATCTGAAAGTGTTAATTTCAGATCTGAAGTTTAACAGATATTTTGGGAATTTTCTTCGGTTCAAAAGCTTTTTTAATTAAGGCTGAAATTGCCTATTTATAGACTTTGAATTTGGAGGGAAATTTAAACTTTGTTAATTACAAAGTAGTACCTCTTTTATTGCAATTTGTCCTTATTGTTTTATTAGTTAATCAGTTGACCATGCCTATTTATTAATAATTATACTAATTCCCCACTCTAGAACCTTCCATCCTAGTGCAATTCCTATTTTACCCCCACTTCTCTAGAAGATCTACCTAACTACCCTTTTCTTATGCCCAAATTACCCTTATTCCCTTAGGTGTATTACAATTAAGCTATTCTATGTTCCCAAATCTGCCCTCAACCCCTTAGGATTATTACAATTAAACCAAATTAGTATTCCCCAAACCACCCCTGATACCAAATTATTTTTACTAATAGCCCTACCGCTTTTTACCCTTTTACCCCTGATTTTGACAAACCTAATACTAATTTTCAGAGTTACCCACTGATTATTCTATCAAAAAATGAAAAAATAAACTACTTACTAACCAGCTATAACCAATCACACAGTTATTGTCAATTAACATCTACCTTAAATTATACTGTTAATGACAAAATCTGATATCAATTAACTACGAGTAATCAGAAATTAACCAAAACAGTAATCAGTATCAATTTTATATCCTAAGTATTATTAACAGAAATTTAGAAGTAAACCTATTTACTAATAACAAATATACAGATAAACGGACACATGCAAGAAATGGAAAGAAATTAATCAGAAAAATGAAGAAAGGATTAAAGAACTTATCTTGGTTTTTCTTTAGCCTGTTTATTAGTCTTCAAGCATGAACCCAAAATCTTGAGAACTCTTTAGGACTTATGACCCGTAACATCCCGAATGGTATGTTTTTTTTTAAAAAAGAAAACATCCATTAGGGATATTACGGTCATGAGTCCCTAAAAGTTAGTCTGAGGGTTTCTTGACCAGAAGATTTTAAAATAAGATTCGAGGGTTTCTGGTGGATTTTAAAACAAGCAATTATGGGGAATGGGTAGAGGATGTTACAGAGGAGCTATGGTGTATTTTTTGTTTGATTTGAATGAACTAGTGTTCGCCGGAGTTAGGGTTCCGGCGACACTTTTTCAAATATTCGAGACAGATCAAAAAGATTCGAGGAAAACGGGGTAGAGGGGTGAGAAGGGGAGGTCAAGACGGTTCAGGGGTGTAAAGGCTGGAAGGTTTGGTGGTGGTGGCGTCTCCCGCCAGCGAGGGTTCCGGCGGGATTTGGAAGAATATTAGGGCGGCTAGGGTTTTAATTAAAAGAAGAAGAAGAATGAAATAAAAGAGTGTAACGTTTTGACCATATTAAAAGATTGATGATAATCAAGGACCGTTGGATTAAAAGAATTAACGGTTGAGATTGCTTGACGCTTACACGGCGTTGTTCGGTTTAATGAAAGATTAATCTGTGGCCATTGGATTTGATCACTGGACGGCTCAGATCTCTTGATACCAAATGACACCGTTTGTTTTATTATGCGGGCAGGCCAGGCGACCGTTGGATCTGAAGTGATCAAGAGCTGAGATCACAGGACGTTAAACGACGTCGTTTAGTTTTGAAGCTAGGCAGACCGGGTACGGGGCATTTTGGGCTTGGGGGTGGTTTGGCCCAAATTATTTTCCTCTCTTTTGTATTTTCAATTTTGTATATATATCACAATTACTTTCACTTGTATTATTTGTATTATTTTTTTGTATTCCTATTTTTTGTATTTTATTTTTCGTATTTCTGTATTTTTCTTTTGTATTTTGTATTTTTGTATTTCTTTTCTTTGTATTTTTGCATTTATTTTCCTTTTGTATTTTTGTCTATTATTTTAAAATTCTAAGAAATTATTTAAAATCGAAAAATAAATGCAAAGACCAATTTTATCATTTTCTTTAATTTTGTTCTAAAATAAATTGCTACCTAATTAATACTAAAAATGAAATAAAATCCTAAATGCATAGTTTGTATTTTTATGACTTAACATGCACGAATAACAAGCAAACAATTAACACAAAACTCACAGAAATTGCAAAAAATAAAAAAAATCTTTTGTTTGAATTTTATGGGAATAAGTCATATATAAGGTAAAAATCACATGCTCACAACTGCCCCTCTTTGCTCGAAAACACGAAGAGTTTTCGTGCAAAGATAAGTGAGCAAATATGAGCGATTTTTATCCGTTCGAGTATTCCGTTGTGAAGCATTTTGAAAAGTTTTGACCGCACCCTGCTTCAGAGGTTGCCTACATATCCTGGGCTAAACAGGAATCAGGTCAGTGTAGTTCAGGAGTGTCTGGTAGCTGGGACTACCAGGAGCTGTGATCTCATTGCTGTTGCTGTTGTTACTGCTGTTACTGCACTGACCCCTTATTACATCATGGTAAAATAAAAGACTAGCCTAAGCTATGATCGATGAATTACAAAAACCCTATCTATGTCTTCAAACTTCCTCTTGTGTTGCCTTGAACTTGTATCTTGTATTCTTCCAATGACATTCTTGTTGTTGCCTTGATGATGATGTTCGACCACTTCAATTTGAAATATGTGTCCATTTTCCAGGTGGGCTCCTGCTTACTGTATTTGAAAAATATTCCCTTTGTTCTTCAGGTGGGCTCCTGCTTGCGATTCTTTTTTAAAATGTATTCCCTTGTTATCCAGGTGGGCTCCAGCTTACGACAAAACAAACAACCAAAGAAAATTTTCTGCCCCAGTATGGTGACTGGGCATATCATATTATCATATATTAAAACTCAAAGCTAAATTTTAGATGGTACTTCCGTTGTTTTCCAGGTGGGTGCCTGCTTACTGCATTTGAAAAGATATTCCCTTGTTCTTCAGGTGGGCGCCTGTTTGCTAAACTTTAAAAATATATTCCCTTGTTCTACAGGTGGGCGCCTGCTTGCTAAACTTTAAAAATATATTCCCTTGTTCTACAGGTGGGCGCCTGCTTACTAAACTTAAAATGTAATCCCTTATTCTACAGGTGGGCGCCTGCTTACTAAACTTAAAATGTATTCCCTTATTCTACAGGTGGGCGCCTGCTTACTAAAATTAAAAAATATATTCCCTTGTTCTACAGGTGGGCGCCTGATTACTAAACTTAAAAAAATATATTCCCTTGTTCTACAGGTGGGCGCCTGGTTACTAGACTTAAAAAATGTATTCCCTTGTTCTACAGGTGGGCGCCTTCTTACTTAACTTAAAATGTATTCCCTTGTTCTACAGGTGGGCGCCTGGTTTCTAAACTTAGAATGTATTCCCTTGTTTTCCAGGTGGGTGCCTGATTACTAAACTTAAAATGTCTTCCCTTGTTTTCCAGGTGGGCGCCTGCTTACTAAACTTAAAATGTATTCCCTTGTTCTACAGGTGGGCGCCTGGTTACTAATCTTTGAAATGTATTCCCTTGTTTTCCAGGTGGGTGCCTGGTTTCTAAACTTAAAATGTATTCTCTTATTTTTCAGGTGTGTGCCTGATTACTAAACTTAAAATGCATTCCCTTGTTTTTCAGGTGGGTTCCTGGTTTCTAAACTTAAAATGTATTCCCTAGTTTTTCAGGTGGGTGCCTGGTTACTAATTTAAAATGTATTCCCTTATTCTACAGGTGGGCGCCTGGTTGCTAAACTTAAAAATGTATTCCCTTATTCTACAGGTAGGCGCCTGCTTACCAAACTTAAAATGTATTCCCTTATTCTACAGGTGGACGCCTGCTTACAAATAACCATACATACTGACGACAATTTTTCTGCCCCAGTTTGATAACTGGGTTCTGAATTATTTTACCACCTATTTAAAAACTAAGTTATATCTCTTCCATAGATGTTACTTCATTGTATTTATTATCAAATGTTTTACTATTCTCTATTATCCAATAGGGTCTTGAAAACTCTTAAGTAATCTTTTAGAACGACCTCGTATTCTTTTCCATTCCAACTTATATTTCTCATGATTGTTTTGGCATTTAACTAAGTCCCATTTCCAGGAGGGTCCTAACAATTCCAAAGTATTCTTTAGAACAAATCCGTATTCCTTTTATACCCAGTTATTTTCTTGTGATTATTTTCCATTTAAACTAAGTCCCATTTTCAGGAGGGTCCTAAGAATTCCCAATCATACCTGTTTGGGTGCCGCCTCTCTTTACGGAGGATTTCTCTGAAACTTCTGCCCATGTTTCAATCAAAACAAATATTGTCAGTTTAAAAAAAATGTGGTGGTTGGTTTGTGGCCTTGAACTTTGATGACGGGTGTTCCTTCACTTCCCCTGGTAACTGATTTCTACTTGAATATCTACCTGTCTACCGACTGTCCATTTTCCCCATTATTCTTGTCACAGAAAATATCTCTTCTTTGTTCAAACCCGCATCCCTTACAGCCTGACCTTTACCAATTTCCTTGTTTTCATGAACCTCAAAACACGACAATTGCTACCCCATATGTTGTTCTTTGTTTTTTTGACGGGTTCCACTAGATCCGATCTTGAAGTCTATTGTTCCTTCACTTTCTTTGATAACTGATTACATTTGAAGACCTTGGTCGTTTCTTGACTGACCCCTTCCTTTGTCAGAATATATATCTCTTCTCCATTCGAACCCCATACTTCTATTTGTTGTATTATTCTCCGAATTGACACTTGCCAACCTTTGTGTCTCCCATGAACCCCAAAGCATTTTATCTGTTTGTTTTGTTCACATATTGAGCCTTTGAATTTTCCAAGGATTCCCAAAGCATATTGACAGCTGGCAACTCAATCATGTCTGACATTTTCCTTGACTTACGACAATTTGATGTGTTGGCTAGATCCCATTTCGTGCAATTGGAAAGCTTGGTGACAAATTTTGAAATCATTTCTTTACTTGTTATGACCTGACAGACTCAATAGGAGGGAAAGACAGGGTGGGAAGAATAGAGTGAAAGAAAAAGTGGGGAGAGATGATTCCTAACAAGAAACCTACAGAAAAATGGCTCACCGGATGTGAATACCAACTCTAGCGACCTTGACATGCACCTTTTAGCCTTTTCTGTATAGCAAATCTGATGTTCATTTCTCGTTGCAATTTTTCCGTGAAACTGGTCTTCAATACTCCATTTGCCCAATCTGATTCATAATCCTTAGTCGACTTGTAGTGCCCATAGGGTTTTCACCATCAATCCTCTCTCATTTTGATTTTTCTCTAAACTCACTGTCGCCTTACGGTGCCCGTGAGGGTTTTCACCAATAAGCCTCTCTCATTTTGATTTCTCTCATCTTGGGGGTTCCGTGGTGGTTTTCATCATCATGACTTTCTAATTCTTCATTTTTCTTTGTTCGGACTGGAGTGTTGCCCCTGATGTGATTCATCTTTGCTCGCTTGACTCGGTATTTCTTGAAGATTGATCAGAAGGTCTTTCTTTGGACCGTAATGTGGCTTTTGGACGGGTTTAGAAAGAAAGGTATAAAGGCTCATAATATTTCAACGTGGGTTAAAGATTACAACTTTCGGAATCGTATTTCTTCAACAACCATAACTTCTGCCCCAGTTTCATTCTTTGGGGATTCTTGGACTTTTCTTCTGTTGTGACTGAACCTCAGTGAGGCTGCCTACGTACCCTTTCGGGATCAAGTCAAACGTAGTTCGGGCAACTACATTTGTTGTTGCGATGTTTTCCTTCCTTCCACTCTTCTTTTCTTTTCATTTTCTTTTCTTCTTCTTTCTCTTCTTTTCTTCTTTCTTCTTTTCTTTTCTCTTTCTCTTTCTCTTTTTTTTTGTTCTTTTCTCATTTTATTTTTCTTTTCTTCTTTTCCTTTTCTTCTTTTTCTCTTTTCTTTTTCTTTTCTTTTCTTTTCTTTCTTCTTTTCTTTTCTTTTTTTTCCTTTTTTCACCTACTTCCCCATTCAATCCTTGAGTTTTATTGTCGATTCCGAAAGAGGGATATGAAAGAAAATATATTAAGGCTCAAAGGGTTAACAAAAGATAAAGTGTTTGGGTAGCAGAATAAAATGCCTTCGTCATTTCAATATTCAAAAAATACCAAGTACAAACTACACAGTTAGGACCTTTCAATTGATTCACATATTCACCTTCTGTATTTGCCGATTCTTAGCGCCATTGGGCAACAATCTCGGTACCACGAATGGTCCCTTTAGACTTGGGCATTCTTGCCTTTGGCTTCAAACTGATGAGGCATAATGCACTTCCACAGTATTTCCTTATGTTCTGTTTTCTACAGTTTCACTTGATTCAGGATTTGGAAGTATATGTATTTTGTTTCTTCCGAGTACCCCTTACATCTTCAACATTATTTCATTGCTAAATTGACTTTTAAACCAAGCCGAGAATTATGTGCATGTTATGTCACTAAAATCAGCATGAAAAGAATTGTAAAATTGAGTAGAAATGGAGTGACTAGAAATGTCAGGAATCAGAGAATTGTATTAGACTGATGGATTGAAACAACAAACAACAAAACGGACAAACTAGACTAGAATTACAAACCAAGACGGCACTAAACAAATTTATTACTAAACAAAGCAAAGTGAAAAGATAGAAGGGTTTGACTCCCAAGACAATGTCTAGATTACAACCCTGAAATGACTAGAACGACAGAAATGACACCCAAAACAAAACACCAAAACTCCACTCTAGGTGAGAGAGAGATGGAGCGTCTTCCCAATTTTCACGATCGGCATCTTAGCCACTGAGTTTCACATCAATATTGCCAAAACTATTATTGACTTTGATCAACAGATTCCCAAGATAAATCGCAGGTTCCGTACCCTTGTTACTGACCACAATTACCCCTTCTCGGATCATTCTTTCTATTTCCCTTTTCAAAGAGCGACAGTCTTCAATGCTATGCCCCTACACATTAGAGTGATACATACATCGAAATGTAGGATCGAAGCCTCTCTCCTTTAGGTTTGGAGTATATCCGAGGTGTGGCTTAATCAGGCCAACTCGTCTTAACGTTTCGAACAATCTTGTGTAGGATTCGCCAATGGGAGTAACATTATCCCTTTGCCTCTATTTCTCTCCATGCCTCAGTTTTCCAGCATTGTTGAGTGTTTGAAAGTAATGTACATGAGAGCTTCAGGCTATTGGTGCCTGCCTCGGGGAGTGACTTGGTAGTGGGGCCAATGGCCGTGTGTTATTTGGTAGATAGTGTGGCTTTTGTGGTATTTGGGGACGTTCATGGGGTCGGTATTGTGGTTAGGAACGTTTAGCAAGAACAACCACCGGACCTTGTTTTTGGCGGAGGCTATGACTTGGTGGTTTAATAAAAGATCGGGTATTTTTCGAGGAATTGGTTTGGAGTTTATTTTGAGTTTGAACAGGTTTGGCAAGAACAATTATCGGACCTTGTTGTGGATGGGACTCAGCAACATCTTTTCTATCAATAGCAAGATCATCCCGAACAACCTCCTCGTTCCACTTGAGCCATAAATCCTTAAAGCTCTCCTTGGGTTTCTTTTGAGTCTGAGATAGGGAGGAGCAATTTGGAGTAATGACTTTATTGTACTGAAAATGCCGCACAAAATCTTGAGCCATGTCACTTAATGTAGGTTATTTGCTAACATCATGGCGATTATACCATTCTAAAGCTGCCCCAGTCAAGCTCTTGCTGAAGTATGTCAATAACAATTCATCTTTATCCCTGACACCTCTCATTTCATCACAATAAGCCCTCAAGTGAGTTACCGGATCTCTAATTCCATCGTACAAGTTAAAATTCAGCATTTCAAACCTCACAGGCAGGCGAATGTCGGGGAACACAGAAGATTCTTTGTGAGACATGTTACCCAGGTCCTCTTTTGGCTTTATAGCTATTTCGTCTCGCCCTAATTTTCTTGTGACCTTTTCACTTTCATTATGAAGCTCATCCCGAGGTTTCTCCCCGTATTTATTGTCCAGGGTGGTGGATATGACAGGAGAAATTGGTGGAGGCGGGGGTGGTGCCTTTCCAGTTATCCAGGCTTGGTACATTTCTGCCATCTGTTGTCTCAACATCCGAACTTCCTCACTCAACCCATTATCCCGTTCTCCCATATGTTGTCGGGTACTAGTACCAACCACATCAATTCTATTGTTGTTTGCCATCGCCTTTTGTCGTCAAGAAGAATCTCCACTTTGGAAACCACAAACCAACCACCTTTCTGAGATGACAACATGAAACCACCGTGTTAGCGTTAGGGTATTTTTCTTTCCTTTTCTTTCTTGTTTTTCTGCTATTTTCTTTTATTTTTGCCTTTATTGGCTTTCCTCTTTTTTTTTTCTT
This sequence comes from Nicotiana glauca, assembly GCA_026770625.1. NCBI lineage: Eukaryota > Viridiplantae > Streptophyta > Magnoliopsida > Solanales > Solanaceae > Nicotiana > Nicotiana glauca. The sequence goes on along the minus strand of MU743632.1, from coordinate 461 downwards.
TTTCTTTTGGTTATGGTCGAATCCTATGTGGATTGCCTACGTATCATGACCCCGCATGAATCAGATCGAGCGTAGTTCTTGCAAATTAATGCAAAATTTTCTTTTTTGTTTAAAAATGTGTTCTTTTTAACGGGAAACTACAAAAGTGGACTCAGAAACTAAATCAAGAGTACATTAAAACTTCACATCCTGAGGCCCGTGGGGCATCTTTCGGCATCACCACAGACTTCCGCAAGACTGAGAATGTTTCAAATGTTAATTGAGACTTATTTTTTAACAACAATTGGCCATGTAATGGCTTATTTTGACAAAGTGGCTATTTTTGCAAAAATTTTGTTTAAGAAACTACAAATTCGATGATTAAAACTAAATCAAAATCTCTCATCTGGGGGCCCATGGGGCATCATTCAGCATTGCCACAGGCCAACACAAGACTGAGGAAGTTTTAATGCCAAATGTGG
>MU743629.1:49762-60082 GCA_026770625.1 Nicotiana glauca | reverse complement strand
GGAACCGTGAACTCAGCAACCAATGAACGAACCTCGAGCAGTAACGAAAGTACTCGAAACCATCCTCAGCAACCTCTATGAACTCAGATTTGAAGGAAGCTCGAAACAAAATTTTGATTTACAGAAAACTCACAGAAACCTCGACGCACCGGACCTCGACTAAGAACCAGTAGAAACAGTAGTCGAGACTCACTCGGAAAACTCAAGAGTCGCCGGAAAATTTGAACCAAACTAGAAACACATAACCAACGAACTCCTTGACAGTAATGGACGATTTGGAACTATTTTTAGAGTGTATTCGATGAGGTTTTACAGCTGGTTTTGGACGTGGGTTTAGGCTGGTTTCACTGGTGTTTCAGGGGTGTATCAAGGTATTTTCCAGCGTGGTTTCATGGTGATGACGGGTGGTCGTTTGGAACTGTTCGATGTTGCTCGTTCACGGCGGAGTTTGACGTGAGGAAGCTGGTCGCGGATGGGGCTGCTGCTAGCGGCGTCGTAGGTTAGGGGGTGTCGGAAGAGGGTTGTGGTGGTGGCTGTGCGATGAAGAGAACGGGTGGGGGTCGTTTTTGTTCTGGCTGCTTCTGATCAGTCCCCTTTAGGCGTTCATCCCTCTATCTATCTATATAGTGTAGGTGTTATTTAGGTGTATTCTAGAATCTAGGTTTTAGGGTAGTGGGCTTGGGTATTGGGTTATCCGAATTTTGGGCCTAAAAATTGGTCGTTTGAACCCAAATGTTATTCCTTCCCCGCAGCCGTGAATAAAAATACGATCTTGTTTAATTCATCCTACGTAAGCAAAATAACTATTAAACTGAGACTGACAATTAAAATAAAACTATTTTTGGATATTTTTCAAGATTAAAATTACTACAAAATATTAATGAAACTATTTTTCTTTTGTATTTTCGAAATTATATTAAGATACAAAATAATGTACTATTTTTTGTATTTTTCAAGTTTATGAGAAATACATAAACTAAAATATATATATCCTTTTTTTTTGTAATTTTTTATTTTTGTGACGAAAATAAAGTAAAGAAGTAAAAAATAGTTGAAATAGCTATATTAGGCCTAAATTAAATATTTACATGCTAAAATATGAAAAATCACATGTCTACAATCCTATTCCCTCAAGCCAAAGTTAGATCAACCACTTACCTCGGTCCAAAGAATAGCAATCAACTCTCCAATACCGCCTTTCCTCTAAAATCCGACTCCAAAACAATGATATATAGACATAATTAATTCAAGGATATCAATTAGGGCTCAACAACATAATCTCATAGCCTAGAAATGAGTTTTGTAGCATTCTTCCAAAAATACCAAAATTCGACACCGGGCCCACATGGTCCAAACACGAGGCTCGGACCAACCCTTAATTTCTACCTTGAATTCATGATTTAGGGCTAGGAAATTAGTGATTAGTGGAAGAAATTAAGAGGGGAAGAAGCTAAGAACACTTACCCAAGAGGTTATGGAGGAAGAAGCTCTTCAAAATCGCTTATGGAGTGTTTGAGGGAGGAGCTCGTGAGAAAAGTAAAGGAAATCCCATAGGTACTGTTCTGTTTTTAAACATTAAAATAATTGGGCAAAAATGCTCTATGAGATCGCGGGGAAAGGAGTCCGATCGCATAGAGTAGAGGGGCCAGTGCTCTGCGATCACAGAGAGGCAGTTGCGAACGCATAGAAGGAAAGAAAAGGGGCTAGACTCTGCACTATGCGATCGCGGAGGGAGAATGCGATCACATAGAAGGACTTCTGAACTCTGCACCTTGCTCTATGAATTTTATTATTATGTAATATGTATTTAATTAATCTTGTATCGCAATAAATTACCTTTATTTGAATAATTAGTTAATCTATAATAATAGTTTACAAATTATATTGTTTAAAATTTGATGGAGTTGTTTTAATGAAAATTACAAATTAATAAAAATAAAAGATGGAATTTGTTTAGTGAATATTAAAAAATAAAATTAAAATAAAAGATAATAATATAATATAGAAGAGAGAAGAATATAAAAATATTTGGAAAAAAAATTGGGGAATGATTAGAGTAAGTTGTCCCCGGGGAAAATCCTTATTTTTTGGACAAAAAATGAGGTAAAAGTTGGAGATGCCCTCATTTATGGCCAAACAAACTCACATGACTCATATAGTTCTAATTTACCAGAAATGGAGTTCAACTGCTAAAAGAACAAAATGATGTTTACCGTTGTAACTTATGAGACATGTGATCATAGCAATTCAACTTATCTGATATTCAAAACAATTATGAAGATTCAAATGGTAAAAGATTAACAGTTTGAAGAATAATACCATGAGGTTTAATTTGAGTCTATGCCATTTCCAAGTATATGAAGATAAATCTTGACATAAATAAACAAGAAGGTCCATTAGTCCATACTATTAACTTTACTACATTAGGAACTTGACCACTTCCCGGTAGAGTGGACGAAAACATAGGTGGAAAAGAACACTGGTTCTTTTTGAACTCACAAATTGAAAAATGAGATCCAATGTTTGATAAAATTATGAAGCTTAATAAATTGAATCATGAAAAATGAAGCAGGACTGCCTTTAACAGAAGTACATTTCATGGAGAAATAAGAATCAAACGTGAATGAGAATATTTAACTGATGAAAAATTTCCAGCAATTACATGAACACGATGAATCAATAGCTACGGCCTTGACAGAAACGTAAATACGATGGAAAATATCACATCAGCTACTTCTAAAACCCGACCAAGAAGCAAAAAATAACAGACTCCGAAAATCCAAAATTTCAGCAACATGGACGTTGAACAGAAGGTGGTTTATGACAGTTGGGGGCGTTCATGACTGTTTGGAAATGGCTGAAGGTGTTTTTGGAGAGGAGATGGTCGTTGATGAGTTCTCTTTTTGACCAACAGAGTGATGATGGATATTAGAGGATTTTTTCTGATTTTGCCAGACGAGATGACTGACGTGACTTTGATGAAGAAGGAGCATTCTCATTTCTCTTCTTTTTTTTCGCTTGACGCGGCTGGTTTTTGGTGAAATAGCAGAAGAAGAATCAACGGCTGCCTCTTCTTAGCTTAGGGATTTTATTGGAATGAGGGTATGGTTTTTATAATTTGGTATTTTATATGGAGGTGGAAATGAATAATGGTAATTGGATTAGAAGGAGATATATGGCTAAGATTAAATCTTGTATTTTAAGTTGAGAGTGAGATAATGGGTTAGGAGGAATGGTCATTTGTCTTGTTGGGCCACTAAAATTCGAAAATGAGCTCCCAACTGGCCCAAATTCAATTCTTCCCATTGAACAAAAATAAAAATATTAATACTACCAAAATATAGTAATTAATCTTAATTAATAAGAATAAACTATTAAAGTGCACTATATATAAAAATAAAAATATTTTTAGTATTTTTTCAAAGGTTATAAATATATTTATTATAAATACTAATAAGCTATAAAATATATAATAAGAAAAAAAACATTATAAAACTATTTTTTTAAACTTATATTTTAAAATTAAATCCAAAAGTTGACTGAAATCCTATTAAAATGAACATAAGTAAATATTTTTTAATTGGCTTGAGGTTCAAGAGGAACCTCTTCAACTTGGTCCTCCTCAACGTCCACATCCCCCAAAGGCATGCTTCCGAGTTCCTTGTTGTTCGCCGCCATAAATGCACCTACAATAGATTCATACAAATTAGTAACATGGAAAGAAAAGAAGATAATTCACACATAAACCTAAATATATAACTAACACCTTTTTTAACTCCCCGGCAATGGCTCCAAAAATTGATCACGTTCAAATGCACGCCTCTAAAGAGGTATGCATGGTCATTTGTAATAATAAAACCCAAAAAAAAGTCCGGATCGAATCCATAGGGAGCTAAGATGAGAATTAGGAGTATATATTCAGAATGAGAAATTAAGTATCTTGATTGCACTTCCACAAATAGGTTTTTGTTTCTAATTCAAAAATTAATCTAATGATTGAAAATCTAAAGATATAAAAGTAGAGATGATTGTTTTTGAGTGTTTTCAAAATATATAAAAGGTTTAGGGATGTGACCATGACCATGACCTAGGTGTTTGCCTAATGGGATAAAGACTTTTATGCTCGTTTTATTGAGTGGGGTGTGTTATAGCTTACAACACTACGTTGCCCACTCAATAACTCTTGGTCAGAGAGTAGGTTTGTCCAATTCATCTTTCTCAAGACCAAATGGGTATCTACCAATATGGTTGATAAGAGCTCAAGTCGGGTTGTTACTATTTCTAGGTTAAATCCTTAAATTGGGTTAATAAATCTCTCAATTGACCCAATTCCTTGTTAGCTAAGTTAATCTAGACAAGGTCCCTCTTTCTCAAGAAGAAACTAAGTAAAATAGGTATGAATTAATATTTCCAATCATTAATTCCACAATTGAAGCATGAACTAAGCTAAATAATAAACATTCATTAATAAATAAGCATAAAATTAATCACCCATAAGGTTTACATGCCAGGTTGGCTCACAACCCTAATAAAGATCTAGCTACTTTTAGTGGGTGTAGAAGAAAACAAAGAAGAAAAGATAATAAAGCTCATATTGTAAAACTAAAATAGAGAAATCTAACGTTTAATCACAAAAATAAGCTAAACTTTCCTAAAGAAGCAAAATAAATGGCTACAACACTTCAAATATTTAAAATTTGGCCAATTTTGTGAAACTCTTCTATTTATACAAGGCTGGTAATTTCAAAAAAATACCCTTCGGGAGGTTCTGCGGTAGCATAATTCCATGTGTTGTCCGCAGAATTCTTCTTCTTACAGGAGCTAGGATTCTGCAGCCGCACAATTCTTAACTGTGCCCGCGAAGCAAAATTTCTACAGTTCGTAGATTTAGCACCGCGGCCGCAACCTAGTCTTCTGTGGTCCGCATCTTTACTTCTTGAGCCACATGGCACTTCTTCTGCGGCCGCACAATTCTTGTGCAGCGCAATTCTGAGGGACTCATAAATTGGAAGTTTGAGCACTCTCTGAAGTTTCTTAAGCTCTTCTTTTGCAGCCATATAATTTCTGTGCGGTCCGTAGTTTGCTAGAAATTCTGCTGGGAATTTCTTCATTGTTTACGGCCGCAGGTAAAATTCTCCGATCCACACTTTGTAAGCTTATGTGTCTTTTATTTCCTTTTGTTTAGATTACTCCCTTTTGAGTCAAATTTTATTATCAAGATTCCAACTTCTATCATTCTTGCAATTTTGCATATTTCATCAATTTCGGCAACACAATTTAATACTTTCAGACTAAAACAAAAGCTAAAAGGTGCTAGTAAGTAGTCAAAATCTCCATTTATCAATAGGTTCGATAGGAAGTTGACTTTGCTGATATAGATTTCGGATTGTGATTTCGGGAGTTGGTATATCTCCATTGTGTCATTATGGACTTACATGTAAATTTTTACATCATTCTGAGTTGATTTGGTGTGATTCGGCGCGAGTTGTAGAAGTTGAAAGTTCATTAGTTCATTAGGCTCGAATCGATGTGTGATTCATAGTTTGGATGTTGTTTGTTGTTATTTGAAGCCTTGAGTAGGTCTGCGTTATACTTGTTGGTACGTTCAGATGAGGTCTCGGCGGCCTCGGGTGTGTTACTGATGGGCTACGGCCATTTCTCTATATTTTGGACTGCTAATTTGCTGGTATCTAATGTTCTTATTCGCGATCGCAAAGGTCCAGCCGTGTTATTTGGAGATTAACCTTTTTCATTCTTCGCATTCGCAGTGAATAGTCCGCGATCGAGTGCTTTTGAGTGTTGCTTCATTGCATTCGCAGTTCGTGCTACACGATCGCGTAGTGGGCGACCTGTTAGGGAGGCAGATACTTTGTTCTTTTGCGTTCTCATAGAGATATCCACAATCGCGTTAGCCGGGGAGTAATAAATCGTGTTCGCGTCTTTGTTTCATTTTCGCATAGTGCTTTTGCTAGGGCAATGTTGTTTCTTCTTCTAGATCGTATTTCACTTTCCGCAATCACGATGTACAAATGCCTTGGCAGAATATAAAGTACTCTATTTCGAGGGATTTTGATATTTTATCATATTTTGGGTTAGAGAGCTCGAATTTAAGCGATTTTTGAGGGGATTTTCACACTTTGGCTTGGGGTAAGTGTTCTTTACCCGGATGTGATTATATTTCATGATTCCATCTTTGTTTTTATCATTAAATTTACATATATGAATTGGAAAATGAGAATTTTTGTAAAAACTTTCAAAAATCTAAAATGAGGATTGGAAGGCCGATTTGATGTTGGAATTGGATAATTACGGTAGGTTAGACTCGTACCGAAATAGGTGTTCGGCTTTTGTGAATTTTGACGGGTTTCGAGGTGCAGGCCCAGGGTTGACTTTTTAGTTTTCAATAAAGATAAAAACTTTTATATCCGAAATTATTTTCTATGGTTTTTATTTATGATATTAAGTTATTTTGGCTAGATTTGAGCCGTCCGGAGATTGTTTCACATGAGAGGGTCATTTTAGAGTATAGATTTGGCTTCTTTGAGGTAAGTATCTTGCCTAACTTTGCATGGGGGAACTACCCCTTAGGATTTGAGTCGCTTGTGCTATTTGGTGTCATGTGAAATCCGTGTATGCGAGGTGACCAGTACTTACTCTAGCTTATATGTGAAAATTGACCGATTTAGACTTTTAGGCTTCTTTCATGTGTATATCTGGAATTATTAGCATATGTTATATCTTTAATTCGTCATGTTTACTATCACATGCATTATTTGAAGTTGTTGTTACATGTCACGCCCTTTACTTGTCATGTTTACGCTTGTATTCTTTATTTGAAGTTGTTACTTCTTTTATCATTACGTGACTTCCTTTATTGTGGAGTTATTCTTAATTGAAATTATTGTTATATGATATCTTTTTCTTGTCGGGTTATTCTCATGCATTTAGATGTAGTTTCTAGCTCGTGCCATCACTTTCTTTGTTAGCATATTTCATACACTAGAATTTGAAGTTTTCAATTTTACAGAAATACCTTCATTATCGAGTTTATCCTTGAGCAATTGATTGAAGTTGAAGTGTTTGAAAGTCATTAACCTTTTTTAATTGAAGTTGTGTTTAAAGGGGGTGTTGTCATTTTTTAGTTACTTTCTCATTCGCATTGTTATTATTGAGATTATATACACATTTGTTTGCGTTGTGAGTTATTTGTTGTGGAAACATTGATATTGTTAGTTCTTTTGGAAAGGTTGTGGCCTATGGTACTTTTGGTAAGTGTTGATATGTCGTTTTGTTGTGATACTAGTACATGTGAATTGTTTTATGGATTGGTTGTTGTTATGCGGAGCATATGGTTGGCATCTCATTGTTGTTGTGCTGGAGGGCATAAGGGTAGAATCTCACTATTATAGATTGTATGGAGTGATACGGGTGGCTATTACGTTATTGTTCGGGCGGAACGATACGGGTGGCTATCTGACTGATATGGGTGGCTACTGATATTTTCAGGTCGGAGTGATACGGGTGGCTATCAAAGAGATAAGGGTGGCAAATTGTCACGACCCCAATACCGGTCGTGATGGCGCCCAACACAATTGCTAGGCAAGCCCGACCATATAACACTCACAACTCAATCACACCACCCATTTCCAAATTTATAGCGTAAAATTAACCGTTTGACAAGTCTATTAATCAATAGTTTAGATAGAAGCAGCATGAAACACTGACGTAACCAACATCTCCCAAAAATCTGGGGTCATAAGTCTAGAGCCTCTAAGATAATAAAACAATAAATCCTCAGAAATGCTGATGTTTTAAAATGCGGAAATAATAAAGGGATAGGGGAGGAGTCGAGTCCTGCGAACTTAAGACAGCTACCTCGACAACTCCTGAGAAGCTCTGAAAACAGCAAATAGCTCAACTATGCTATCAAGACACCTGAATCTGCACACATGGTGCATGGAGTAAAGTGAGTACTTCCAACTAAGTGGTAATAGACATATATAATGGCTGACAGTAAGAAATCCCGAAATATGACAATGCAAAGCTATAACCAATATTTCTACACATTTAATAGTGGAACAACATCAGGTAATGACAGGCAAAACAGATAGACATCAATGCATGAATGCAATGCAATGCACATGACCGTTGCGGCGCACAACCCGATCCATTTGGGTACTCACGCTCACTGTGGGGGTTCAGACTCCGGAGGGGCTCCTACAGCCCAAGCACAATATCATCGTAGCATTTGCTGCGGCGTGAAACCCGATCCACAATCAGTCCAGTTATATGCATGAAAGCCACACGGCCATAGTCAAATCTATCCTTTTCAGTTCCAATTATCTGGAATTATAGCTTAAGTGTTTAAAACTTTAGAAATTTATTAATTATTTCGAGACGGTGTTTAACTCAGGACTGATATCATGAAAACATACTAAGCATCATGGAAACAGTGATAATAATCCCTAAGGGATCCAATTAATCGGCACACAGCCCAAATATGCTCATAGCAATCCAAGTAGGATGTTTACCAACCAATTTCTAGTCAGTAACACAGTATGAACATCACTCGGACGGACTAAGCCATAGTCCCCAATCACAAACGACCCCGCACTCACCGTAGAGTACGTGTCTCGCCTAAAAATTGCATCAAAGTGTGATATATCGGGGTTTCAAACCCTCAGGTCATCATCTACATCTATAACTCACCTCAAACCAGCCATAAGACTAGTCCACTATGCCTTTTGCTCTCGAATCCACCTCCTCACGCGTTGAATCTGGCCAAAACCACAACGAATACATTACAATAGGCCAAAGAAACATAACCCAATCCAAGGAACTCGAAAAACACCAAAAATCTCGAAGTTGGCAAAACCCGAGCCCTGGGCCCACTTCTCGAAAAATTACGAAATTCACATCACCGGATTCCTCGTCTCGCCACGAGTCCATACATATAAAATTCATCAAAATCGGAGTTCAATTGCCCCTTTAAAACCCACATTTAAACTCTCTTAAGTTTCAAACCCTAACCTCCATTTTTAACCTTTAATTCTTTGAAATTCAGTGATTAATCCATGTTTTTACACCATAATAACATAATCCGAGTCAATAATTCATACCTGGTGAAACCCCTTCAAATTATCTTTAAAATCGCCCAAGAAACCGCCTAAGTCGAAGTCCAAAATATTTTTCTTCTCTTTCAAAATCGTGAACCACTATTCACTTAACCCAGGTCGATTTCCGCTTCTGTGGTCAAATAACCGCACCTGCGGTTACCGCACACGTGACCAACTGACTGCTTATGCGGTCTAACTTAAAATCCACCGGACCGCTTTTGAGGTCAAGAACCGCTTTTGCGGTCGCCGCATTTGCGGATCCACTTCCGCTTTTGCAAAAAACTTTGGTCCCTCAAGGACCGCTTTTGCGACCAATACGCCGCATCTGCGGAGCCGCTTATGCGGTCCTTTTTTCCGCAGATGCGGAAACAACAGAACCAACAATACAAACCTGAATCCAAACTCAAAACTTCTCGTTTTTTAACACCCGATCTCACCCCTAGGCCCCCGGGACCTCAACCAAAAGCACAAACATGATCTAATACCTTATTCAAACTTTCTCGAACCTTCAAAACACTATCGTTAACATCAAAATCCTCAATTTTCCTCAAATCAAAGCCTAAGTTTCTTAAAAACTTCCGAATTGCACATTCGATCAAAAACCCGACCTAACCACCTCCGAATGGCCTGAAACTTTGCACACATATCCAAAATCACCTAACGGAGCTACTGCAACTCTCGGAATTCCATTCCGACCCTCGGATCAAAATCTCACCTACAACAACCCAGTATAATCCCACTAGTGGGGTATGGGGAGGGTAATATGTACGCAGACCTTTCCCCTACCCCGGGAGGCAGAGACGCTGTTTCCAGGAGACCCTCGGCTCAAGATAGCAACAAGAGACGATAAGTTAGTAGTATCAATAGACTCAGACTAAAAATAATATAAAATACACAACATAACATAAAATAATAAAATACCAGCAATATGAGAAATATAGGAAATACGAAATCGATGAAAGGTATACTAATATCCAACAGATAACTCCTTGTATCGGTAGCTGATCAGTAACATCCTAAGATTACCTCATAACTAGCTAGTCACACTCTAGTGCGTTGTAGAGACATCCACAGCTTCCCCCTAACCTACAACTTTAATGCTCGACCTCCACAATCCCCTATCAACGGCCATGTCCTCAGTAATCCTAAGACGCGCTAAGTCCTACCTTATCACCTCTCCCCAATACTTCTTAGGTCTCCCTCT
>MU743629.1:22758-49070 GCA_026770625.1 Nicotiana glauca | reverse complement strand
GGAAAATGCTCGGAGTCGCCTCCTACTGTCCTAACCCGAGTCTTAGCCCCATCATACATATCTTTAATCACCCTAATGTAGGCTACCGGGACCCCTTTAACCTCTAAGCAGCTCCATAGGACCTCCCTGGGAACCTTGTCGTACGCTTTCTCTAGATCAATAAACACTATGTGGAGATCCTTCTTCTAATCCCTGTATTGTTCCACCATCCTCCTAATAAGGTGGATAGCTTCTGTGGTAGATCGCCCCGGCATGAACCCGAACTGGTTGTCTGAAATAGACACCATCCTTCGCACTCTCATCTCTACCAGTCTCTCCCAGACTTTCATAGTATGACTCAGTAATTTGATACCCCTATAGTTGTTACAGCTCTAGATATCGCCTTTGTTCTTATACAACGGCACCATTGTACTCCACCTCCACTCTTCAGGCATCCTATTAGTCTTGAAAATAACATTAAACAACCCAGTAAGGCATTCCAAGCTTGCTCTACCCACACACCTCCAAAGTTCAACCGGAATTTCATCTGGCCCGGTAGCTCTGCCCTTCCTCATCTTACGCATTGCCTCCATGACCTCATCGACCTTAATGTCCCTACAGTAACTTAATTCATGGAGGTTGTCGGCATTTCTCAATTCACCTAGTGCGATATCCTGATCCCCCTCTTCATTTAGAAGTTTATGAAAGTAGGTCTGCCATCTACTCTTAATCTGGTCGTACCCCATCAAAACTTTGCCGTCCTCATCTTTTATACACCTCACTCGGTCCAGATCTCGAGCCGTCCTCTCTCTCACCTTAGCGAGTCGGAATAACTTCTTCTCCCCGCCTTTGTTCCCTAGTTCCTTATACAGACGAGCAAAAGCTGTCGTCTTAGCCTCCGATACTGCCATCTTCGCCTCCTTCCTAGCTACCTTATATCTCTCACAGTTTGCTCTCTTCTCCTCCTTGCCAGTGCTCCTTATTAACCGCTGGTAAGCTGCCTTCTTCGCTTCTACTTTACCTTGGACTATTGCATTCCACCACCAGTCTCCTTTGTGTCCACAGGCGCGGCTCAAAGATATCCCTAACATCTCTCTCGCCGCCTTCCTTATACAGTCCGCCGTCATCGACCACATAGTGTTTGCGTCCCCACTACTTCTCCAAGCTCCCATTGCCGATAACCTTCCTTCCAACTCCTGAGCTTTATCCTTTGTCAAGGCGCCCCACCTAATCCTCGGGCGGTCTCGTATTGACCTTTTCTTCCTACTTATCCTAATGCCAATGTCCATCACCAAAAGCCTATGTTGCGTAGCAAGGGTCTCACCTGGGATAACTTTGCAATCTTCGCACAACCTTCTGTCGCATCTCCTGAGGAGAAGGTAGTCAATCTGAGTCCTCGCCACCGAGCTTTGGTAGGTAACCAAATGCTCCTACCGCTTCGGAAAACTAGAGTTCGCAATCACTAGATCGAATGCCTTGGCAAAATCTAACAACGAAGTGCCCCCTCCATTACGCTCCCCGAAACCAAAGCCACCATGCACTTTAGTATAACCACCTGTAGTCGACCCAATATGACCATTGAAATATCCTCCTATGAATAACCTTTCGGAAGGTGGAATACTACGAACGATGTCATCCAACCCCTCCCAAAAGCGCCTTTTAGTCTCCTCATCCAAGCCTACTTGCGGCGCGTACGCGCTAACGATATTTAAAGTACACTCACCCACCACCAATTTAATAGCCATTAGTCTATCATTCACCCATCTAACCTCTACCACCGACTCTCTAAGATGGCTATCCACCAGGATACCCATTCCATTCTTACCCCTCTGGACCCCAGAGTACCACAACTTATACCCATCTGCATTTCTCGCCCTCGATCCTACCCACCTAGTCTCCTGGACACATGCTATATTAATCTTCCTCATCTGAAGGATCTTCGCCAACTCTATAGACTTACTCGTTAGCGAACCTATTTTCCAAGAACTGATTCTCAACCTATAGGCACTCTTGCCCCCTCTACCTCCCTTGCCTCTCGTCCCACACCCTGACCCTGGTCCCTCACCCTGCCCCACCCGAGGACATGCCCTTAATCTAGCATTCCAGACTGCAGCCACTACAACTACGACAAATCTAAAGAAGACTCACTAGTGCACAACAGATAACAAATCAAACTAGAAGGAAACAAGTGACTACGAATACACTAGTTGAATGATTGAACTATTGCGAACTAAAGTAACATCAATTTAGCTACACCAAAAAGGAAACAGTAGACCGGGAGGTACCAACTCCCGAGAACCAAACCTGTGTTGATTTGTTGTATTGTACTCGATGTAGTTGTACGCTCACGCACCGCTTCCCACCGCCCTTCGCTGACGCTCGTCCGGGTTGCTCTCCTTTGCTAGTGCTCGTGCGCCCAACTTGTCTCCAAAAACTTCAATAATTTTCCTGAAAATACAGCCAATACCACGACCCAAAAACCAAAAAGGGATATCACCGCTACCACCGATATAGCCCTCATAAACTAAGATGGAGAAAAAATTAAGGTCGATGTAGAGACTTCTGCGCTTTGCGTGTGAGAGAATAATAGAGTGCGAAGGGCGAAATCAGGATAAAGATGAAGATCAATCCTACTCAACTTATTTGAAGTGAAATCCTAAAAATAGAATAAGCAGATATGCGAAGAAGGAATGGATGCGAGAATAAGGACGAAACGATGAGCAGATCTGAAATTCCAAAACGATGCGCAGATCTGCAAGCCCTCTGGTAACCACAAAATAAAAACAGTACAAATTGCAAAACTCTGATTTTTTAAATACAGAAAATAAAAACGGAAATAGATTCTAAACTATATATCCACTTACCTTGACGAAGATCCAAACTGTGATCTGTGATCAACCGGATATCGCCAAAATACTAAATTTGCCAATTCAAGCCTAATTCTACACCGGGTCTCCAAAATCGCTTTCGATCACGCTCCTAAGTCACAAATCATCCCCCGAAGCTAACCGAATCACCGGAAATCACATCTGAGCCCTCTAACTCAATAGTCAACATCTGGTTGACTTTTCCTACTTAAGCTTTCCTTAAGGAGACTAAGTGCTTCATTTCTTATCAAAAACCAATCCCAATCAACTCTCACACATCACATACCGATAATGAAATATCAAGATGCAATAAACGGGAAAAACCGGTCAGTAACACATGAGACGACGGGCCGGGTCATCACATCCTCCCCAACTTAAACAAACGCTCGTCCTCGAGCGTACCCAGAGTTGTCATAGAAGACAACCAATAGCTAAATGACATTACCAAGCATATACCCGGGGTGATCCCTCGTCACCGTATCTTACATAGGTCCGATAATACAACTCCGCAGAAATTTCACAGTCCATCTAGGACATAAATCGTAGAACCACATTGCACTTTTCCAAAATCATACTCAAAATCAGAACCTCACGTCAATATTCAGAATAAACTCGAACCAGCTGTAATAACCCTCAATCACATGATATACTATGTAGCTCAAACACTCGAAACGATAACTTCTATTCGCAGCAGTTGCCCACAACACCCGGATACCGATAGAGAATCTCTTATCCACTAAGGCCTTATTCCAACACTTTCATATACTACCAATGATAAATGAAACATGCAATACATCGTAACCATTTCTCATATCAACCATTCATGAAGCCACCTACCTTTAGGCTAATACCATAGCAGATTCCGAGCCGAACCTCGATATTATCCCTCTAACAAGCTGAAATCAACTCTGTTCATATTCATTAATGACTCCAACGATCACCTCGAATTCAACACACCACTCTAGTAATATGACACCTCATCACAGGCCTAAACCACAACTTGCATAATGCACGCACCATTAAGGAACAGTCTAGACATACTCAAATCATGACAAATGACTCAGACGAAAGAGTTGTGCCCCAAGCTCAACACTACCATTGTAACACAAATCTGAGTCCTCATCTCACATCACAGAACTGGAGTACCTGAATCCTCCTCAAAAGGTCATAACTTCACGTGGCCTCGCCACAACGCGCGATCCTGTCCAAACACTATTACACATGAAGCACCTCAAGTCACCATGCTCAAAATAGACAGCCACGCACATATTGATGTCTGAAACCAATCAATCCATCACACCCACGGTGAAGCAAGTAATATACACCATTAAATCCTGAAAGGACACAACCGATGCGCCATTCGCCGAGCAACACCCAATATGGACTTTCCTCAGAAACCAAGAAGCAAGACATACCAAGTAACGTATGGAAAAGTATTCTCAACATCACACTATTGCGGCGGGCAACCCGATCCAGATAACATACCCGTGGAGGCGTACCACTTGATCCATACAAATATCTCACATGGGGAGATGCACATCGAGCCAAATTTGCTCATTATAACAAAATACCGAGCATCGGTCGTAAGCATACTGAGTGCATAATGATATCTACTTATAGCGTTGTAAGCTACAAAACTCAACTGCCACTATGAATCTCGATAGCACCGCACTATATGTTCACACAGTCCGAAAATCATAACGCCTCACAACATCGAAAAAGCAACTCATAGATCTCCCCAGATCACTAACAAGCTCAATAACGATAGATTCCACCTATCCCTCAACAATACATATCGGGACCAACCAAGCCATCTCAATCTGAATACGTAGCCACATCGGACTGCCAACAAACTCAATACCAAGAAGCCTAAAGCTGCTCCTTCCACTTTTTATAACTCCTGCCGGAGTCGTACGATACGGTACATGGCGCCAAATAAATGTCGAAATCCACAATCTCGCACGACGACATGTCCGTCCATAAGGAACGCATCCGAAAAAGTCCTTCAATACCGGAACTGAATCAATGGTAGAAACCTCTATACTGACATCCGTCACAAGGACCCAATTAAGGAAGGCAATCCTTCCCAGTCGTCCGCTTATCTTTGGAATACCAACCACTCCGCTATAACATAATCTGATGCACGTCGCCACATAACCGGTGGCATTTTCTGACATAGCCCATAGCACAATAGTCTAGAATAACCCACATTGCGACAACCAGTCTACAGCTCAACATCATATACAAAATCTAACATACCAACAAAGAAGGATCCACTCGGGCCTCCAATCCCAATAGCCACTACAGTACCAATACATACTATCCACAACCACTACATAGCCTGAACATGAGAACTCCCACTCTCCAGCTCCACATAGCACACAATTTACTATACCTGATCCCAAATTCTGCAGTATAAATACATATTACACCTCGAGTACCCAATCATCCTTCGAAGATATTCTAAAATTCTCATATGCCCTCAAACATACTCAGATATCAGCAGTCGATCTAGCAAGAAAGTGCCGCAACACTACCGAAGTGCCATCAACTTAATCACATTGCCCTTTTTATGAAACATATACCCTTGTCAAATCATTATGATTAGCAACACCGTTTCCTTAGTCATATTAGGATCATTCACCCTAATCCTCTGAAGATCGATTCTTAAATCACATGCAGCTGCCCGTGCTGCTTAAGAATTTAATGACTTTCCATTCCGAACTGAACCGAACCTTACACACACAAATCCTAATCCTCCACAACATATCGCATATACCATACCACACTAGGATAATATGAGAACTTTTATCTCCCTTCCGCGCCACAGACATCGACGCACTAAACTAGTCAAGAACTTTAATTGATCCCATTTAGAAGTAAAATCATTACACACTCCATGCTTCGCATACCCATAAGAAATATACTCATCTTCAAACCACGGTAAAACCCAACAAGAACATCTCTGCAACTCCATTTGTACAAGCTAAACTACCAGGACTAAATCCTTCTATCTAAACCAAGCTGAGAAAGCCGTCAAAACCCAAGAGCATTGCTGCAAAATGCCTGTAAAAGCTCGTTACCTCGAACACCTACAAAGAATTAATCATACCCTTATCATACTGATTCGGTCTATTATCAAGTTATTCTGTCTATAAAATTTCTCTTTTTATTCATCATCCACTTGATATTTCTCCCTCGCTGTAGCATCATGATGCCTCAATCCACGCTCACCATAGGATATTCGAACGTAAGACCACACTGATTAAGACCAATAGGCCACCGAATGATTTCTCAACCATGCCCAGAAATACCACATTCCAGAAGACTTTACTTAAAGAACTTCCTGCGAATCGGAATTCGTTACCATTACTTCCCAGATACTGATACATAGAATCCCATAATTAGCATAAAATACCACAAGTCTTGATCTTTTCTAATGAAAACACAGTCCCTAGCCACATACCCAACCTTAAGACACCTGATCATTACATGCCAAATCTTGGACACAATAAAACCATTCTTGAGAGTCATTCACTATTGCACAACTGTAAATTATCTGACTTAACGAACAGAACCACTCGTGCCTTATTAGCACTCTGACACCGTAGGATATGATCTCATTCCAATACAAACGAACATCTTCCTTCTCTATACACTGAGCATTCTTTATCAACAACAGCTCAAGACATCCTATTATTTCCTCACATCTACGAAGCACCATATAACCTTTATCAAAATTTTACTTCACTCGTGCCATCCTCGGCTCATTTTCTGCAACCAGGACTGATCCACCAGCATACCTCAAAACGGAAACAACATAGCACATAACGCGATCAGCTAATCAACAACAACCTCCCCAACTTGGCTTGAAGCCATCTATCAGGACACATTTAATAACCCATAATACTTCTACTCTAATGATGCCACAATATTATAGTGACATTAAACTTAAATCCTCTACCAGTTTATGAAAACACAGATCCTCGGATACTGAAATCCTCTACAAACCTCGCATTCATCCCCACATCAGCTAAGTCCACTCTATGAAGTGACCCAAATTTTCCAATTACAACACGTACCTTTCACTTACACATGAGATCTTCTAACAATATACATAAGAATCGCACCACTTAAGAACACTCCGCAGGAGATAACCCACCTGCTTCGCCTCAGTTTAGTATTTTAGCACACCTTCCACCATCATATACATTACAAAGCCATTTAGTCTTCCTGAGTCTGAACTCATATCGCCACACATAATGTACTTCACTTCCCAACTATGAGACACGAAAGTATTCTTCACGCGCCCATAACTCGGGCCACACATTGAATCACAATAGGAATCGAACACTTAACAGTTCACCTACTATCCAGCAGACTTCTTCATCACTACCGAGTCACATTGACACATCTTGCCGTACTAACATACTCATCACATGGATATCCAACCGCCATTCCGGCTAATAAGGTCAACACTGAACATAAAAGTTCAAAACACTTGCTCACACAATCAACACCTCTGTGCTCAAACCATAGGGAAGATCCGGCCTCCAGTCCTCCAGACTGGCCCAACATCAAACTAACGGGATCACATCTCGCCCCTTGATCGGGGAATCACAAGCCATCAAGACACATACAATACTAAGCGCTCATGTGCGCATACAAACGTGTGTAAGGAATTTCAAGAGTTATATCTCAAGCTGAATCAAGTACGCACGATAAGAATTCCAAGAAAGTGAAGTTTTCCTAAAGGTTCTGCAGCCTCTCGAGGATAAATACAGACGTCTCCGTACTGATCTGCGAGACTCTACTAACTAGCTCATGACTCACGAGGCCTAGTAACCTAGGCTCTGATACCAACTTGTCACGACCCCAATCCCGGTCATGATGGCACCCAACACAATTGCTAGGCAAGCCCGACCATATAACACTCACAACTCAATCACACCACCCATTTCCAAATTTATAGCATAAAATTAACCGTTTAACAAGACTATTAATCAATAGTTTAGATAGAAGCAACATGAAACACTAACGTAACCAACATCTCCAAAAGATCTGGGCTCATGAGTCTAGAGTCTCTAAGATAATAAAACAATAAACCCTCAGTAATGCTGATGTTCTAAAATGCGGAAATAATAAAGGGATAAGGGAGGAGTCGGGTCCTGCGAACGTCAGACAGCTGCCTCGACAACTCCTGAGAAGCTCTGAAAATAGCAAATAGCTCAACTATGCTCCCGAGATACCTGAATCTGCACACATGGTGCAGGGAGTAAAGTGAGTACTTCCAACTCAGTGGTAATAGACATATATAATGGCTGATAGTGAGAAATCCCGAAATATGACAATGCAAAGCTATAACCAATATTTCTACACATTTAACGGTGGAACAACATCAGGTAATGACAGGCAAAATAGATAGACATCGATGCATGAATGCAATGCAATGCACACGACCACTGCGGCGTACAGCCCGATCCATTTGGGTACCCGCGCTCACTATGGGGGTTCAGACTCCGGAGGCTCCTACAGACCAAGCGCAATATCATCATAGTATTCACTGCGGCGTGCAGCCCGATCCACAATCAGTCCAGTTATATGCATGCAGGCCACACGGGCACGGTCAAATTTATCATATTCAATTCAAATTATTAGGAATTATAGCTTAAGTGTTTAAAACTTTAGAAATTTACTAATCATTTCAAGACAGTATTTAACCCAGGACTGATATCATGAAAACATGCTAAGCATCATGGAAACAGTGATAATAATCCCTAAGGGATCCAATTAATCGGCACACAGCCCAAATATGCTCATAGCAATCCAAGTATGATGTTTACCAATCAATTTCTAGTCAGTAACATAGTATGAACATCACTCGGACGGACCAAGCCATAGTCCCAATCACAAATGACCCCGCACTTACCGTAGAGTACGTGTCTCGCCTCAATATAGCATCACAGTGTGATATACCGGGGTTTCAAACCCTCAGGTCATCATTTACATCTATTACTCACATCAAAACGGCCACAAGACTAGTCCGCTATGCCTTTTCCTCTCGAATCCACCTCCTCACGCGTCGAATCTGGCCAAAACCACAACGAATACATTACAATATGCTAAATAAACATAACCCCATCAAAGGAACTCGAAAAACCCCAAAAATCTCGAAGTTGGCAAAACCCGAGCCCTGGTACCACTTCTAGAAAAATTATGAAATTCACATCACCGGATTCCTCATCTCGCCACGAGTCCATACATATAAAATTCATCAAAATCGGAGTTCAATTGCCCCTTCAAAACCCACATTTAAATTCTCTTAAGTTTCAAGTCCTAACCTCTATTTTTAACCTTTAATTTTTTGAAATTCAGTGATTAATCCATGTTTTTACACCATAATAACATAATCCGAGTCCAATAATTCATACCTGGTGAAACCCCTTCGAATTCTCTTCAAAATCGCCCAAGAAACCGCCTAAGTCGAAGTCCAAAATATTTTTCTTCTCTTTCAAAATCGTGAACCACTGTTCACTTAACCCAGGTCGATTTCCGCTTCTGCGGTCAAATAACCGCACCTGCAGTTACCGCACACGCGACCAACTGACCGCTTATGTGGTTTGACTTAAAATCCACCAGACCGCTTTTGCGATCAAGAACCGCTTCTGCGGTTGCCGCATTTGCGGATCCACTTTCGCTTTTGCGGACAACTCTGGTCCCTCAAGGACCGCTTTTGCAACCAATATGCCGCATCTGCGGAGCCGCTTATGCGGTCCCTTTTTCCGCAGATGCGCAAACAACAGAACTAGCAATACTAACCTGAAGCCAAACTCAAAACTTCTCGTTTTTAACACCCGATCTCACCCCGAGGCCCCCGGGACCTCAACCAAAAACACAGACATGATCTAATACCTTTTTCAAACTTGCTCGAACCTTCAAAACACTATCATTAACATCAAAATCCTCAATTTTCCTCAAATCAAAGCCTAAGTTTCTCAAAAACTTTCGAATTGCACATTCGATCAAAAACCTGACCTCACCACCTCCGAATGGCCTGAAACTTTGCACACATATCCAAAATCACCTAACAGAGCTATTGCAACTCTTTGAATTCCATTCCGACCCTCGGATCAAAATCTCACCTATCAACCGGATATCGTCAAAATACTAACTTCGCCAATTCAAGCCTAATTCTACACCGGGTCTCCAAAATCACTTCCAATCACGCTCCTAAGTCACAAATCATCCCCCGAAGCTAACCAAATCACCGAAAATCACATCTGAGACCTCTAACTCAATAGTCAACATCCGATTGACTTTTCCAACTTAAGCTTTCCTTAAGGAGACTAAGTGCTTCATTTCTTATCAAAAACCAATCCCAATCAACTCTCACGCACCACATACTGATAATGAAATATCAAGAAGCAATAAACGGGAAAAACGGGTCAGTAACACATGAGACGACGGGCCGGGTCGTCACACAAATATCAGGGATGATGTGTGATGGCATAGGGACATTATATGGATGATATTTGTGTTATGATGTTATTTTCCTTGTGTATATCATACACATTACGTAACTTTCTATGTTGCCTTCAATGAGCTACTTGATGTCTTTGATATTACTTGTTGACTTGGGCTGTAATAGTACACTTGCACAAGCATACACTAAAGCGTGCCACTTATACTATTTCAGGGGTATGAAACTTAACATTTTATTGATCGTGCCCATATATTCTTGTATTATCTGCTTTCATTGTGGCATTGAGCCAGGCGGATTGTGATATGGAGCCTGTAACCATGCTGGGCGGATTGTGATAGTGAGCATGTGATCAAGTCATGCGGAATGTTATTGTGAACCTGTGATCATGCATGATGGATTGAGATATTGGTACGTGAGTTTTTCGTGCAGTTGTGATTCGAAATATGGACACATGGTGTCGTAAGCATATGATTTTGATTGAGACTCGTGACTTGTGATTATGAGATGAGGTATCTCAGAGTATTTCATTATGAGATTTGTGTTGGAATGGCTTGTTTGTTGGTTGACATTTATATCCCTTATATGTTCTCATTGGTACCTTACGGTGTTCTTGTTACATTAAATGTTTAAGTATTATGTTGAATCTTGTTTCCATTTACTGATTCCTGCTTTCATTATTAGATTTAAACCTTCATACTGCACAGGTTATTTTGACACGTAAGTGTCTAGACTTGTACCTTCTCACTACTCCACTGAGATTAGTCTTGATACTTACTGGGTACCGGTTGTGATGTACTTTTTGATATCCAACTTTTTTCCTATGTATTTTTTATACTCAAATATTCTCAAAATAGCATGTGGATGCACATATAAGCATGACCAAGAGTTTTGGTATTTTTCTCTAATTTATTAATATTTTTAAAATCAATTTATTGTCTATTTTAGCAATACAAAATCCAAAAATTGCTCTTAAAATTATTATTTTTTGCGAATAATTTATTTTCATTCTCATATTTATATCAAAATATAATTAAGGTGATTTTTGCATATTTTTAAAAATTTATTAGGTATTTTTATGGCTAAATTGCATATAATTACAATCATAACCTATTTTGCGATTAATAGCATTTTACAATTATAAAACACTTTCCAGTATTTTTTAGATTAATATTTATATATTATTAATTAGTTCAGGGCTTTTAATTTGTTTTTAAAATCATTTTAACTATTTTATATAGAAAAAGGGGGAATCGACAGCATGATGACTTTGCTGGGGATTTTTCTTTTAGGCTTTTACCATTTCATGTTACTTGTGACTTTACTGCTTCATTATTTCTTTTATTTAATGTCTTTATCACTCTTCTACTTCGAAGTTGACTTGGCTTTTTTGTTTCTTTTTCTTTAATACTTTCCTTTACCGCTTTCCTTCAATACTGTTGTAATTCAGAGCAATTATTGTAATCATTACTTTATGAACATGCAAATACATGACAACTTATTTCATTCTTGTAATTGCATCTTCCACATCATATTCCACTCGTGCCAAACAAAATACCATAGCAACGCTTATAATGAGTGATTGCTCCCTTCCAATATTACACCCCCTAAATTTGGCAAAGGCGTATTTGCGGTAAAACCAGTCGATAAGCGGTGCAGTCGACGGTTCCTTGCCTTTCCCTCTTGAGTTGTACGCTCAAGGGTAACGATCTAACACCCCATAGAAACCTTACTCTGTTCAATTGTGCATGCATCACTTTCAAACCTAGTCGAGTTAGTTATGTTGTCCGCATAATGACTCTTTACAATAGTCTTGTCCAAAGTCCATTGGGTTTCCTTGGAACCCAAATGGACATAACCATGTTCTGTGCATTTATTTGGAGAACTAAATGCTTTAATGCCAATTATTGATATTTAATAGTCGAGTCCGGTGGGGGTAGGGTCTTAACCCTTTTGTTTTGCAAAAAATGGAGAACAAGGTCCCGGACTTTGGTATGGTCAGTATACCCTCACTCTTGCTGACCTGGTCGAGGAATCTCCCATCAAGTGACCAAATCAATGAATGGAAAGACAGGGCCACCAAGGCTAGCAAAAAGCTGGGGTATCTGGAATACAGCCTGCTGGAATTGGAAGGAAAAGTGAGAAAGAGAGTCACCGACTACCAAAATGCCGAGGGAAATGAAGGAGAGAAACGGCAAAAGCGTTTCTACTGGAAAATCTACGCGAACTGGAGTATTTGATCAACAAGAACATTCAACATGGGGAAGGTCCTTCTGGGACCAAATAGATAGATTCTTTTCTTTTTGCTTTAAATGTAATAAGGCTAGTGGCCATTAGTGACATTTTTTATTTCTTGCAATTTTAGTGTCGTTTTGGGATTTGTCTTATTTTTATAAATAAAATGAGGAATTTAACATTACAAGTTCTCTAAATCAACTTGTCTCTTGGCCTACCTCAGGAACAACGAGGCACCCACATTAGGACACGATTTACATTCTTACACTATGTGTTTAAATATTGCAACGTTTTCTTCTCATAACCCTCACTAACTTGTTACCTTTTTTGTTTTTATTTTTGTTTCATTCCCCTCCCCAAATGGTTAGTTCGTGCACTCTGGCATCATCATCTTACTCCACAAGATCTAAGGGTCCTCCTCCTACGAGTCCTATCAGAAACAAGAATAGAAGAAAAATGGAAGATTTGAACAACTCGGCTGAAAGGGTAGAAGTCCCTCAGGGTATTCAGGTTTCCAAAAAAAGTGTCGCCCAACTCGAACAGAAGTTATTGAAATTTCAGGAAGAACTGGACCAAGTTCGGAACTTGGCAAACTTATCATTTTCCCTCACTACCCCAGATGTCAACTTTCCCAATTCTCAAAATCCTACACCTCCACAAAACATCCTGAAACCACAGAAACAACCCGCTTCCTATCAACACTACAACACATGTCACACTTCAAACAACACCCCACTACACATTCCTGAACCACTAAACTCCACAAATGATCATCTCCACAACACTCCCATCTATATGGAAACCATGCCATACTATACTCAACCAATTTCAAACATACCTGAGTTTGATAACAAAGACTCTCTTATCAGGAACCTGGTCGCAAAACTCAAGAAGTTGACTAGCCGAGTCCAGGGTATCGAAGGAAACAAATGTATCGAGTGGCTGAATTATGAGAACCTTTGCATTCAGCCAGATGTCGAACTTCCTGAGGGGTAAAAACCTCCCAAGTTCGAGATGTTTGATGGCACAGGGGATCCCAGAGTCCATTTTAAGACGTACTGCGACAAGCTAGTCGGATTCAGAAGGGATGAAAAGATTCGCATAAAGCTCGTTATGAGAAGTATGAAAGGAGATACTCTATCTTGGTACACTATCCAAGACCCAAAGAAGTGGTCGAACTGGGTAAGTATGGCATCCGATTTCATGGACAGATTCAGATTCAACACGGAATGCACTAGATGTGTTCTACATCCAAAACTTAAAGAAGAAACCCACGGAGACATTCCGCGAGTATGCTACTCATTGGAGATCAAAAACCACTAAGGTCAAGCCGGCCTTAGGAGAAGAACAAATGAACAGTTTTTTCGTTCGGGCTCAAGACCCACAGTACTATGGGAGGTTGATGTTGATCGAAGGCCAAAAATTTTCTGATATCATCAAACTAGGGGAGAGGATTGAAGAAGGTATTAAAAGTGGCATGGTCACAAACCTTGAGGCTTTGCAGGCTACCAACAAGGCTCTACAGTCTGGTGGCACATCCAAGAAAAGGGATGTGAGTGCCGTAATGGTTGCACAGAGGACAAAATCCCCAGTCAAATACCAAACCTACCCATTACCTCCACTCACATATCAACCTATCCCAAATTACCAAGCACCCTCGCCTTCCTACCAAGTTCCACCACCTACTTACCAATAATCTCAACCTCCTGCATGCCAGCCTATATCACCCAAATACTCCCAACCCACACATGTCTACCAAGCCTACAATACCCAACAAGCTCACTATCAATCACCTCGCCAAAATTTCCCTAGACCCCGACAAAACTTCGACCGCAGACCTCCCAAACAATACACCGCCATTGCCGAACCTATCGACCAACTGTATAAAAGGCTTAAAGCTGCTAGTTACATCACTCCTATCCCTGCCATAAGTCTAGAAAATCCTTCCCAATGGGTCAACCGGAACAAAACCTGTGCATACCATTCCAGCATAAGGGGCATACCATTCATGAGTGCCACTCCTTGAAGGACAAGATTCAGGCTTTGATTGAAAACATGATCATTGTGGCAAAGGAGCCTGCTCCAAATGTCTGAAACAACCCTCTGCCTGACCACTAAGCCGGAGTCGTTTACATGATCGAGATAAAGGATGATTGGGACCCCTAAGGGTCGATCAGATTAATCGCTGAAGGTGACGAGCCAAAGAAACCAATTGTCGCACTTAATCCGGTTGTAGTCCAAATCCAGCCTTCTGTAGACGTTGAAGGGAACATGTCCATACCACTTGAGTTTGAGGCTCCTTCATTTGCAAAGGATTGAGGTTGAGTTTGGATCCCCAAAGGCACCTATACCATTTGAAGTTGCTGTGTTACCTCCCAAAGCAAGGGTACCCATTCCAGTAGCTATGTCAACTATAGCACCATTCCATATAAAGTCCATTCCTTGGTATTACACCATCGAGGAAAGAAGGAAAGGGAAAACCAAATATGGAGAAGCAATTGCAGCACAGGGTATGACAAGAACCGGAAGGGTTTATACTCCGGAACATTTAGCTGAATCAAGTAAGCAGGCATCTGGATGGCCTATTGAAACTGAGCCCGATGATCTCTAGAGGAAGATACAGGCAAAAAAGTACTCATTCATTGATCATCTGAATAAAACACTGGCACAAATCTCTATCTTAGCTCTGCTGCAAAGCTCTGATGCACATAAAAATGCCTTGTTGAAGATACTGAGTAAGGCATATGTACCCAGAACATAACTGGAGGAGAAATGGCAAACATGGTAGCTCAAGTATTGGAGAGTCACAAAATCACTTTCCACGAAGATGAGCTACCACCAGAAAGGCCAAGCCATAATAAGGCGTTGCACATCACTGTGCAATGCGAGGATTATTTTATCACCAGAATTCTGGTTGACGGTGGGTCCAGCCTCAATATTTGTCCATTGGTAACTCTCAGAACATTGCGAAAGGGCCTGCATAAGATCAAGGATGGAGCTATCAATGTCAAAGCTTTCAATGGTTCCCAAAGGTCCACTAATGGGGAAATTAGTTTATGTCTGCAAATGGGACCGACTTGGTTCAATGTTGACTTTCAAGTGATAGACGTCCCAGCATCTTACAACTTGTTATTGGGACGGCCCTGGATTCATGCTGCTGGAGATATAGCATCAACCCTACACCAGGCAGTAAAATTTGAGTGGAATCAACAAGAGGTTATCATTCACGGCGATGGTAGAAATCCCATATACAGTCGCCAAACCATCCCGACAATCAGAGGAAGAAGGAAAATAGGCGGAGAAACTTACTATCACATTGAGCGAGTCAACAACGTAGACAAGGATAAATGGTGGGATAACAACATTGAAAGTATACTGAATTAGAGGGATATGAACCTGGCAAGGGACTCGGCAAGAACCTCCAAGGAACCACCAAACATATCAAGCTGAAGAAATATGGTACCACTTTTGGGATATGAATACACTTGGGAGGAGTTCAACCACTGGTCGCCACTATGGCGCAGTCCCTACTACCCTCTAGAGCATTCGAAACCTCACCTAGAGCAGACTTTCTAGCCAGCAGATGTCATATATGGGTCAGAAGAAGAGGAAGCGTTGGCGGCAATGAGGAATCTGTTTTTGGAAGATGACAACATAGACTGTTGTGTCATTTTCGAGGAGGAAGGGGAGGAAGACCTTTCCATACAATCTGAAAGCCGAGGATCATGCCTCAACAACTGGTCCATCAGAACCACCAGGGCCCGGAAAGTTTTGGGGTAGCAAGGCTAAATAAAGCACCATGCATTACCTTTTACTTTTTTGCTAGTTGACTTTCTTTCCGCATTTTTCAATTTCAAAATAAGAGCTTCAATATTCAAAACAATTATGAAATTTATCAAAGCATTTCAATTTCTTATAAATCTCGCTCTTATTATTTTTTTCTATCGTTTACTTTATTTACACAGCATTACTATTACATATCTTGATGAACCGACGATTGTGACTTGCAATGAGACAACGCAACAAACAGATATAGACTCAGAAGAGTATGATATACCAGACGAGGTCGTTAAAGAGGTTGAGGATTTTGAGAATAGACCTAAGTCCAACTTGGACGAGACTGAGGTTGTTAACTTGGGAAATACAGAAAATGTCAAAGAAACACGCATCAGTGTTTATCTGTCACCATCAGAAAAGGAGGAGTACACAACATTTCTAAGGGAATATGAGGATATATATTCGCATGGTCATATAATGACATGATTGGTCTAAGAACGTCCATTGTGGCTCAAAAATTACCGACTGATCCCGCATGTCCGCCAGTGAAGCAGAAGCTCAGAAAGTTCAAGCCGGACATGATTTTGAAAATCAAGAAAGAGGTCACCAAGCAAGTCAAAGCCAAGGTTCTCATTGTAGTAGAGTATCCAACATGATTAGCCAATATTGTTCCAGTGCCGAAGAAGGACGGGAAGGTTAGAATCTGTGTCGACTACCGGGATCTCAACCGGGCCAGTCCGAAAGACGACTTCCCCTTTCCAAACATACACATTCTAATTGACAACTGCGCCAAGCATGAGCTGTAATCATTCATTGATTGTTTTTCTATGTATCATCAGATATGTATGGATGAGGAAGACGCGGAGAAAACAGCTTTCATTGCACCATGGGGGATGTATTGTTACAAGATGATGCCATTTGGGTTAAAGAATGTCGAGGCCACCTACATGAGGGCCATGACTACTATTTTACACGACATGATACACTAAGAGATCAAGGTGTATGTAGACGATGTCATCATAAAATCCAAGAAACCTATTGACCATATGGAAGATCTGAGGAAATTCTTCAACAGACTGAGAAAGTACAATCTGAAACTGAATCCCACAAAATATGCACTTGGGGTTCCTGCCGGGAAGCTACTTGGGTTCATTATGAGTCGCCGAGGGATAAAATTGGACCCATCAAAGGTTAAGTCCATTCAAGAATTGCCACTGCCAAAGAACAAAAAAGACGTGATAAGTTTCCTGGGAAACTCAACTATATTAGCTGATTCATAACTTAGTCCACTGTCATTTGTGAGCCGATCTTTAAAATGTTGAAGAAGGACGTCTCAATTAAATGGACTGACTATTGGCAGAAAGCCTTCGACAGATTCAAGGAATACCTATCAATGCCGCTAGTTTTGGTTCCGCCTGAACCAGGTAGACCTCTATTGCTCTACCTTGCAGTATTGGATGGGGCATTCAGTTGTGTTTTGGTACAACATGATGAAACAGGGAGAAAGGAGCAGGCCATCTACTATCTCAGCAAGAAGTTCACCCCGTACGAGGCCCGTTATTCGCTATTTGAACTCACCTGTTGTGCTCTAACTTGGGTAGCTCATAAGCTGAGGCACTATTTCTGTGCCTATACTACTAATCTCATATCAAGAAGGGATTCACTGAAGTACATCTTTCAAAAGCCCATGCCCACTGGCAAGCTAGCCAAGTGGCAAATCTTGCTAAGCGAATTCGACATTGTTTACGTAACTCAGAAAGCAATCAAAGGACAAGCCTTGGCGGATCATCTCGCCGAGAATCCCGTGGATGGAGAATACAAACCTTTGAAGACGTATTTTCCCGACGAAAAGGTATCATTCATAGGAGAAGATATTGCAGAATCCTATGATTGTTGGAGAATGTTCTTCGACGGAGCAGCAAATTTCAAGGGAATTGGTATAGGTGCAGTTTTAGTGTCAGAAACAGGTCAGCACTCTCCGGTGTCTGCCAAGCTTAAGTTCCCGTGCACCAACAATATGGCCGAATGCGAATCCTGCATATTAGGGCTTAAGTTGGCCATCTACAAGAACATTCAGGAATCGCTAGTGATCGGAGATTCAGACCTGCTTATACATCAGGTGCGAGAAGAATGGGCAACTAAGAATTCCAGGATACTCCCATATTTGTATCATGTTCACGAGTTGAGAAAGAGGTTCACAAAGACAGAGTTCCGGCACGTTCCCCGGGTCCAGAATGAGTTTGTCGATGCATTGGCCACCTTATCATCTATGATCCAACACCCATATAATAATTTCATTAATCCTATCCCGGTAAAGATTTATGATCAACGCGCTTATTGTGCTCATGTCGAGGAAGAAGCAGACGAAAAGCCTTGGTTTCATGATATCAAGAAATATTTGACAAACGGAGAATATCTGGAACTTGCAAATCCAAATCAGAAGCACACACTTTGGAGATTATCTAACAACTTTTTCCGTAGTGGAGGAATCCTATACAGGAGGACTCCCGATTTGGGATTACTAAGGTATGTCGAAGCAAATGAAGCATCCAGGTTATTAGAAGAAGTTCACGCTGGGACCTGCGGTCCGCATATGAACAGTTTTGTCTTAGGTATTGAATCCTAGAGTATACACAAGTCAACAAGAGATGATGTTTCACATAAATGATGGTAGCTTAAGTGAATTTCGTTTACGAAGTTACAAAATAAGAGCGAATGTGGAACATTTGGTTAACGACGAGGATTGTTCTCTTACGAGCAATTTTAACGGAGGTATATTCAAATACCTTTATGTTCAAGAGTAAATTCGAACTTTTTCTGTGAAGAGGATTATGTATTTTTAGCGATAATGCTAAAATCAGAGTGTTTATACTCGCAATCATTTTTCATAGGAAAGTATTCGAATTTGAATAGTTTTGTTTTTTCAGATTGGAATTGAATAGCTTCACTAGTAATAAATTTGTCAAATGCAGATATCCTATAACTTTGTTGCTAAAAATGCACTCACTTTAGGTTTTTGGTGCAAGCAATTATATCTGGCGGCAAGTGTATACAGAAGACACTATTTTTTGAGCCGCCAAAGCATGACTTTGGGCCTAATAATGAAAATTTCAATAATTGTAGGTTCTGCATTTTCATCTGCTTAATTGTGTGTGAATTTTTGGCTTCACTTCCATATTTTCATTTGCTCAATTTTCTCTCTAACATGCCATCATCTATATCTATCTCTCTTACACTCACTCTCTCTCTCTATATATATTTTACTATAAAGGGAAAAGGCCATTAATACTCCTGTACTTTTGAATATAGGCCACGTTTATCCCCCGTTACACTTTAGAGCCAAAGTCCACCTCACCGTTACTAAAGTTTTTAACATTACCCCAATCCCTAATGTCCGTCCAAGTGGCAACTGACCCATTCATTTTTTCCTACTAAGCTGCTAACTAGGCTGCCAACTAGGATTCCACTAACCCATTACACCCAAACCCAACCGTATTAACGAATCAACCTGACCCGTAACCCGTAACCGAATACCCATCAAATAAATATGTTAAACCCGTCTGAGAACACATTATTCATTCATTTGGTCGAAGCTTCTGGTACTTGAAAGAAAAAAAAGAGTCAAAACCGGTCAAGATACTTGGAGAAGAGTGGCGATTTCAAGCAAGGTAAGAGATTTTTGTCCCAAAAATTGATTTTTCTGTTTGTTTAATCTCTTATCTTGAGTTATCCCAAAAATATTTCTGAAAAACTATTCTGAATCCCTTTCAGAATATTTTTGGATGACTATGGAGACGGACTACATCCGGTACGTTCGAAAGTGCCATCGTTGTCAGATACATGCAGATATGATAAAAGTGCCTCCTAATGAGCTTAATGCAGCAAGCTCGCCATGGTCGTTCACTTCTTGGGGAATGGATGTGATCGGACCTATCGAGCCTGCCGCATCAAACGGACATAGGTTCATTCTAGTGGCAATTGATTATT
The DNA here is from genome assembly GCA_026770625.1 of Nicotiana glauca. NCBI lineage: Eukaryota > Viridiplantae > Streptophyta > Magnoliopsida > Solanales > Solanaceae > Nicotiana > Nicotiana glauca. Next base: position 28,745 of record MU743629.1, on the reverse strand, counting down.
TCACCAAATGGGTTAAAGCAGCATTATACAAGGCAGTGACTAAGAAAGTCGAGGCAGACTTTGTCCGCGACCGCACCGTTTGTCGGTTCGGCATCCCAGAGTCAATCATTACTGATAATGGCTCCAATCTCAACTGCGACCTGATGAAATTAATGTGTGAAACATTCAAAATCAAACACAAGAATTCTACATCCTACAGACCTTAGATGAACGGAGCTGTAGAAGCGGCCAACAATAAGATACTAAGGAAAATGATAGAAAAGCATAAGCAGTGGCATGAGAAGTTATCATTTGCCTTATTGGGATACCGTACCACAGTTCGCACATCAACCGGGGCAACTCTATATATGTTAGTTTATGGTACAGAAGCGGTCATCCCAGCCAAAGTAGAAATTCCCTCCTTGAGGATCATACAGGAAACAGAACTTGACGATGCAGAGTGGGTAAGAAGTTTCTATGAGCAACTAGCTCTTAGAGATGGGAAGATAATAAATACAGTTTGCCATGGTCAATTGTATTAGAACAGAATGTACAGAGCCTTCAACAAAAGAGTCAAGCCAAGACAGTTTACACCAGGGCAGCTGGTGTTAAAGAAGATTTTTCCGCATCAAGATGAAGCCAAAGGGAAATTTTCTCCCAACTGGCAAGGTTCGTACATGGTTCACCGGGTTCTAACCGGAGGAGCCCTCATACTTGCAGAAATGGACGGAAAATTTTGGCCGAAGCCGATTAATTCAGATGCAGTGAAGCGATACTATGTGTGGCCATTTATGATTTCTTTATGATATAATTGAATTACGTCTGACCTGATTTCCATTTAAGAGGGGATACGTAGGCACCCCTATGGGTTCGATCACAATTCAATAAAATTTTCATTTTCTCCGCTATCGGAAACTCGGGAAGAATTTTGAGGAGGACCCTCAAAATTCCGAAGTTGATTTTCAGCCAGTCGTCGCACGTAGCCGCCGGAAGAACTAGCCCAGTAAACTAGAGCATAATTTTGAGGAAGACCCTCAATATTCCGGAGCAAGAGAGGTTACAATGTCTTGAACCGCGTCGCAATCGTCGGTTCATCTAGAAAAAAAGAAAAACTATTATCTTTGATTATGTATTTATATTTTTACTAAATCATACATGGCTACTATAAAAATTGCTTTGTTTAGCAACGCTACCCTGATGAAAAAAGGAGCCCAAGCAGGACAAGCGAAGTCCACGGGAAGACGAACTAACTTTCCCCCCTTTACAAACTTCACGGTTTTTCTTTGGATGCAGGCACCCAAGTCATAAAATCAGCAGATATATTTATATACCCATACTTCTCAGAAATACAACTCTCAAGAACCATCAACTATTCACAATTGCTATCTGTACACGCTACCCCCAACAACTGCAATATAGTAATATAGCTATCAGCTATAAAACTATCAGCTAAGGGATATTACTACTACTCATTTTTTACACTACTTGCATTGCATAAGGCTACCTTTCTGCCTTCTGAGGTTAAGCTCTAGCTCCATCTGCATTTCTTACATTGCATAAGGCTACCTTTCTGCCTTCTGAGGTTAAGCTCTACCTCCATCTTCATTTCTTACATTGCATAAGGTTACCTTTCTGCCTTCCGAGGTTAAGCTCTACCTCCATCTACATTTCTTACATTGCATAAGGCTACCTTTCTACCTTCCGAGGTTAAGCTCTACCTCCATCTGCATTTCATACATTGCATAAGACTATCTTTCTGGCTTTTGAGGTTAAGCTTTACCTTCATCTGCGTTTCTTGCATTGCATAAGGCTACCTTTCTATCTTCCGAGACTAAGCTCTGTCTCCATCTTGCATGGCTAAAATATCGCCACTTTATTTAAACCCTGCACCGACTAAAAGAATGCCACATTTATTTAAATTCTGCATCAACTGAAATATCACCACTTTTCTCTCTTGCATGGCTGAAATATCGTCACTTTTATTTAAATCTCGCATCAGCTGAAAGATCGCCACCTTTCATTTACGTATTGCATGGCTAAAATATAGCTACTTTTATTTAAATCTCGCATCACCTGAAATATCGCCACCTTTCATTTACGTCTTCCATCGGCTGAAAGATTGCCACCTTCTGCATTTCATGGGTTGAAAGATCACCAAATTGTCCAAAGGCGTCATTGTTCGGAGGCACCATTTGCATAGCCCGAGAATGCCATGACATGGCCTGAGGACCACTTTTATCTTTTGCATATCATTATTCAAAGGCATCATGGTTCAGAGGTATCATCCTCATAGCCCGAGAACATCATTTCATAGCCTTCGAATCCTTAATTATACGCTTCATGGCCCAGGATGTTATGGTCTGAGGACGTCATCCTAACCGTCCAAAGACAACATTCATGGTCCAACGGGAACTTGCATCACGTTTAAATTTATGCACAATATATGTGGTATTATTCATTTGCAGGTACACCGGATATCAACAACTATCTCAGCAGGAGCGATCCCGCTCCAGTTCCCGCAGCCTATCAGACTTCAACCACCTTTCGCAATTTAAACATCGCGTCCATTCTTTTCAAAACCCTCATTCGGCATATTTCGTCAATGGACTACATATGGCATGATTCCTGTAAGACTAGGGATATGTAGGCACCTCAGGAACCAGAGCTCGATCAAAACTTTTCAAATCGTTTCTTTCGGTCAAAATTGACCATCATATCTTTACCCGACAACTCTTTCATGCTTCTCGGGTAAAGAGGGGCAGCTGTTGATACCCAATTTTTTTTTATGTATTTTTTATACTCAAATATTCTCAAAATAACATGTTTATGCACATATAAGCATGCCCAAGAGTTTTGGTATTTTTTTCTAATTTTTTAAGATTTTTAAAATCAATTTATTATCTATTTTAGCAGTATAAAATCCAATAATTGCTCTCAAAATTATTATTTTTTGTGAATAATTTATTTTCATTCTCATATTTACACTAAATTATAATTAAGGTAATTTTTTGCATATTTTTACAAATTTATTGGGTATTTTTAAGGCTAAATTGCATATAATTGCAATCATAACCTATTTTACGATTAATAGCATTTTACAATTATAAAACCCTTTCTAGTATTTTTTAGATTAATATTTATATATTATTAATTAGTTCAGTTCTTTTAATTTATTTTTAAAATCATTTTAACTATTTTATAAGATAAAGGGGGCATCGACAATACTCAAACTACACTTATGCATATTTTTGTGTGGAGCCAGGTATTGGAGATATCGAACTCGGCCAGAGTTAGATTATTGATCACGAGGATTCAAGGTAAATTTTCTTGGTCGTCGCAGTCCCTTGCCATTTATTGTACTATCAACTTGTTATTTGAACAGTATTAGATTTCGATCTTTAAGATCTTTCCATGTATTCAGCTAGAGTTCGTGACTCTGTGTTACCTAGTCCTGGGAGATTGTTATGATTATTTCACTATAGTCTCTTCTCACTTTTGTTTCAGTATTCATATTAAATTATTTTCTAAATTATCATTTTTAAACTGGATTAATTATTACAAGTAATTGACTTACCTAGTCTTAGAGATTAGGTGTTATCACGAAGCCTGTGGAGGGATTTTTGGTCATGACATTAACAATAATACATAATTAACTTCTATTTTTCATCCCCAAAAAAGAATCTTAAGCTTCCAATAGTGAAGAACTATGAGTTCTTGGTGAAGAAGAAGCTTAATTTAACAACAAAGTAAAAAACGAGAATAATATCTAAGACTAGTCCCTTAGGAGGACAATCAGTATAATTTCTTGGAGAATTAAAGGAACAACAAAAACATTGTTATGTGAAGCGTGAACGTATTTATGTAGTTTTTGATTCAAATAATATATAATTTATATATACATTGATAATATAAAACATATTTACTAATTTTATATAAAGTATTATGTTTTATCCTTTAGGTGATATAAAAGTTAAACTCTTTAAAATAACCACTATTAACAATTATGTCATACATAATGCTATGTTTCCAGTGATGGTAGGCTGAAAACTGATGTTTTAGTTCTTCACTCTAATTACTTCACTTTACTTGCGTTTCAGCTTAAAAAATAATGATTCACACTTATTGTGTGTTTTATACCTTACAAGAAATGATTCCGAGTGAGAAGATAATTTGGAACTAAATCAAACAATTTGAAACTTTTTTTAGAATCCACTAGGCATTGTGCCTAGGGTTGATTTTCACATATATAACAAAGAGTTCAACAAAGGATGAGGACATAAACCTTACCTCCAGAAATAAAATAATGGAACATCTGGCGACTAGTTGAATCTTGGAAACTATGTTTAGTAAGACCTAAGATAATGTTCCAATTGTCTATCCAAAATGTTGATAGCCAATTGGGTGTAAAAAATCAAAGTTAAGTAGGCCAAGGTCAACCATACAATCATGCACAACTAATCCTAATTCTACTGAGTAGATGAGTAGGAAAATTTCCTTCCATATACAAAAGTATCTATGGCTAGAGAAATTACAAAAGCTGTAGAAATTCAATAGAAAGTATGACAAAACCCATGTATATGCAGAGGGATATATCTTTAACATGGCCTTGCCATTGAGGTCAAAGAAAGCCAAGTTGAAGATAAACATCAAAGGCAGCATTGCATCTTGGCAGTGAGGTTGTTGCTGTCTTATGTGTGTTATAGGAGAGAGTGAACATTTTCCTACTTCTGGTGTCCTCAATTTGTGGCCAAAGAAATGGGTTATTCTTTATTGCGTGGAGCTGATGAAGAGACAAGACATAGGAGCTAGATCTGGGCCTCTAGGTGTGTCATCTTGAGAGTTTAGACTGGTGACAGTGAATTGTATAATAAACTATTGCAAAAGTGCTTGGACTTCTGATGACAGTTGTGTTGAAGCCTCTTAATATTGCTGGAGTTGTGCATAGAGATGGCAACACAGATGCCTTGTAGGTATTCTAGAAATGATGTCCATAGAGTACTTCTTCCATTTGTTAAAGATTAGCTTGTTTGCGTGTGTAGTAAACTGTTGAGGGACTATAGTAAATTGATGCCCTTCCAGTAGAATGAGCATTACAGATGCTAATACCACACACTGGAAGGGTATCAATTGACTAAGCCACCTCAATGAACCTGCAAAACTGAACAAACATGTTAACCAAGTTGGAGCTTTAGAGCTCCAGTTTCTGAACCTCACATTCGGCTTCTAGCTTCTTGTGGGAGCTGGGATCAGCAATGGAAGGGCTATTGGTACCACGTATTGGACCTTTTTGACATGTTTGCTTGCTTCTTTTTTATTGTAGGGTTTCTAGGTGATTGCCTTCGTGTTCTTGTGTGAACTGAGGCCTGTTGGAGGAGGAAAGTTTTCTTTTGTAGTAAAGTTTTCTTTTGAAGTGTTCTTGTGTGAACTGAGGGTGATTTATGGTTGGCTAGTTGTTGACATGGTATAATTGGTGTTGCTGCAGTAGGTGTTGAACTGTTGATGACCTATAGTTGAAAAACCAGGATTCCTTATTTCTTCCTAGATAGTACTGTATTCCTGGTCTTCTCATGTGTTCTAGTTGGCTTATTTTCCATTGGTGTCTCCTCAGTAGATTGAGCATTGCTACTAATACCACACACTGGGGATACATCAAATGGTTAAGCCGTGAAATGATCATATTTCATGGGAAAAAAAGACAGTGTTAGAGAAAATAATGGTCAGGTTTTTTGTTTTGCTGGAGTGTAAGGATTGGTCCGCACTGGTAGGTGAGAATGGACCCCAGGGCTTTTTTATAAATAGACCCCGAGGGCCTCCTTTTACTCTTTTCGCACTTTTGTCTCTCAAACCTAAGAAAATCACTGTTCACTACCCTTACTTGCTCGTAATTACTTGTTGGAACTTATTAACTTCAATTCATCTCATAATCTGGTACCATAATATTCCTTTTACTTGTTTAATTTTGTAATTTTATTTTATTTTCGTTTTTCTTAGCTTTTGTTCATCCCTCC